>VXBW01002014.1:447466-502042 GCA_013400375.1 Thinocorus orbignyianus | reverse complement strand
GGATGGGGGGGGGGAGGGGGGAGGTGGCACTATTTGTACAAGGCACATCCTCTCCTAAGCTACTAGTAATACATGGATAAAGAGGTTAAAATAAGATGGAAACACAGAAGCTGGCATATGGCTTGCCTCCTCCTGAGGGGTTACTATATTTATTTTTTGTAAAACCCTTTGGGTTGATGTATCCAGACCATAATAATTTCACCCTGCTCCCAGTAACCTACCACCTTCCTTCCCAGCCCTCTGCACCCTCCTCTCTCGTGCAACTTGCAGATGGGTACCACAAGTTGCATCACCTCCGGCTGGCCGAGAGGAGCCTGCACATCCAGGCAGGCCAGTTCAGCCTCATCAGATGACCCAGGACACCTTCTCTGTTACTACAAAACATAAGCAGCAGTGAGAAAGCAGAGGTATTTCAAGCTCATTTTATACAGCTACCATGCCTCACTACAGAAGCAGTACATATTTAAGAGAAGCCTGCACTAACTCAAATATTGCCCTTTTCCCAGCAGCCACAGGTGAAAGCCAAAAACTCTTAACACCATAAATGTAGGAAGAGTTTCAGACACTGCTTGCTGTCACGGTACTGCAGAAGATTACCCAAAATTCTCACATCAGGTCAGCTACTTAGGGTGCAAAATATTCTTTCACTTGTGATCGTGGCAGTTCCACGATATCTATAACTCAAAGCCGCAATGGTTCACACCATCAATGAGCTTCACTCAACAAAAAACCTGAGTGCCTTGGACAAAACTTTGCTGCACATGGAGAGTTAGCTTGCTGTTTCAGCCCCAAAACAAGACAAAAAAACCACAGAACACAATCTCAGCCTCTCAAAGCAATTAAACTTTTCTGTTGTCTCCTCAGCTTCCTACAACCAGCTAAAAATGCTACAAGAAGAAAAAAAAAAATCCTTTAATTTCAAGCAATTAGCTGATCAGTTTGTTTGGAAAGTTAAAACACCATTGCATTCATTAAGCAACACATCTCCTGCCAACAAAATATCGACCAAAAAAACCCCAACAACAAAAAACCTTACACCTTCCAAAAGGAACAGGCAAGTCCCTTACACTGGTATGAAGGAAGGCTTTAAAATCATAACTGCAATCATCAAATTTTGATGAAGTACTAAAATGCACCAGGATTCCTCCTTTGCTGCCCACAGAAGCACTTGCTTTGATTTCTTCCTTTTCTCTCAAACAGATGAGTTAAATCGAAGTCAAGAAGAATTATCTGTGAAAAGAATCCTTGGGAACTGACCACTGAAAGATGGAGGGGTTTGGAGTCCTAGGCTGTAATGATGTACTTGGTACGACTTTAAAAGAGAAAAAATATCCCTATGTTTTGCATATTCAACTACATTGCTTCACAGATCATACTGCATCATTACAGTGAAGATCAGCTGGTCACCTGGAGAGCTAAGTGTCAGGAAAAGCGTGTTTTCTGCTACTGCTGCTTTGGGTTTTCTTACCACTGCTACTGGAGACTCTCTTTTAAATCACTTCCTGTAGAACTGATCTTTGTGCAACAAGGGAAAAGCACGTGTTTTACGCCAGTGCTTAGAAAGCACTAAGAGTGGTCTGGGTCTGTAAATGCCAAAATGAATACAAACCAGTTTGCATTACAAAAAAAAAAAGAAAAAAAAATTACTTCCTACCTTTATAAAGTATTCAGCTCCAACCCAGGAGCTTCACCATGTATCTACAGAGAAAGCTTTGGCAAGTACAAAATTTAAAAAGAAAACCCTCAGAAGATGCTAAAATTATCTGTGCCACTCACAGGTCTACAGTTTTCTCCCTGGTACTCTCTAGAAGGGATCACAGGGGTGCTTCTGCAGTCCCCAAAAAGTGGACAGCGAGGGGAAGCAGCTTGTCTTACCATGGTGGACAGGTAAATGGGGTGCAAAGAGGTCAAACCATAAAACCACAGTTTGACTCTTTTACGTGCCACAAACCCTGGTCTGAGTAGTACTGAGACAAACCACATTAACTACAAAATGTTTGAGCTCTTGACTAGCCAAGTTTTCCCTAAAGTACTAAAAATAACTCTCAAGAAAATGTCCTCCTGAATTCTGTTCTGTGTGCATCAATCTAACGATTTCACCAAAAATATCAGAAATCTGCAAGTGTGAATTTTCCCAGCTGTACAACGGAGGCAGAACTGGGCAGATTGATGCCAGGACTGACAGCAACTGGTGAACACCAGAAGCAATGTCTGCAAGCCAAGATGCTTGCAAGGGAAAGATGAACTGTACCATCCATGGAGCCTGGAAGAAGGCAGACCCCAGCCTTCCTGATTTATGGCTCAAATTAGAGAATATTTACTGCATCTTAATTTCCAGATGGCTATTTAACTCATTAATTAATAAGATGAAACCATTACTCATTGATGGGAACACGAACACTTTATTTTTATCCTAGCCTGTTCCAAAAAGTTGTTCAAGTTACTTTGAAAATTCAGTCAGGACAGGTTTGGAAGTAGCTGGGTTTGCAGGACTTAAACACACTGAAAGTAACAAAACCAAGACAAGATGACTACATACAGAACGTTCCAGAGAAAGACAGAAACATGCAAAGCTAAAAACTCTCTGAAAAGAGGAAGCAGCAAAATTAACATCATCATCATCATCCAAGGCAAAACTAAAGGAGACAGGGAAGTACAGTTTTATATATATATATATATATATATATAAAGACAAATAAAAAACAAAAATAGAAGGTTGAAGTATTCAGTGAGCTCTTACAGAAAACTGTAAATAACCTCACTATAATTAACTCTAATGAGCTTTAAAACTGCAGGGCAGAACTGGGAATGAAGAAGTTATTTAAATAGTTTTCCATGTATTCAGATCTTCGAACTTGATGCAAATCACGCTGGTCTACTTGAACTCCTTGAATAAAGTACTGAACAACCAAAAATTCTCTGTAAAGACACCCAGAATAGAGGGAAAGTCTTACAGAGACATAGAAGTAAAACTTCAAGAGAGGCAAGGGAGAACAGCAAGAGAAAGAGGTACAGAAAACAGGCATTATTGACTAGGATTTGATTTCCCAGAAGAAAGCACAATTTCAAAAGGCAGAGCAAAAATCAAGTAACTGGAAAAATAAGATGGATGGATCAATGTAAAGTTGAAGCCAGGCAATCGATTTATTTCTTTGTCAG
The DNA here is from genome assembly GCA_013400375.1 of Thinocorus orbignyianus. NCBI lineage: Eukaryota > Metazoa > Chordata > Aves > Ciconiiformes > Thinocoridae > Thinocorus > Thinocorus orbignyianus. The sequence continues at coordinate 498,883 of VXBW01002014.1, read as the reverse complement.
TATATCTGGCTATCAAAGTGGGGAAAAAAGTTTTGATTTTACCCAAGTTTTATTACAAAAAAAAAAAAAAGAAAAAAAAAATCCCACAAACAACAACCTGAGAAGCTATATAGGGCCTATCAGTGAAAAATCAGATCTTCATGAATCACCCTAAATCAAGTACACACCTGATTTAAAAAGCCCACTCTGTCATCACCTGCCTCTGGATCAGAACCAGCGTGTTTTAGCATTTCACCATTTACCGGGAAGAGCAGTAAAGACGATTTAAATCTCAAGTGTGCCCTCACACCACAGAGATCTCCCTTCAGGGCAATGGGATGCAGAATTCAGCAACAAGATGGAAAATGGATGGATGCGAGGTTCAATGACAAATGAGTAAAACCCTACCACCTTAAATGATGATGATAACAGCAGCAATAATTGTCAACTGTTTCATTACAATATGAGAAATACCTGGCAAGGCAAGGACACAAGAAATAAAAGCCAAAGCACTTCACAAAATCGAGTGTCCACCATTTAGTAATGATGCAGAAGAACAATTATCTGCTAATGCAGGGAGTTTAAGACCTCTTGACCAAATACTTTTCTGGTCATCTTTAGTCATATACTTTCTAGACAACATGGCACTATGTAGCAATAATCTGGTATTTCTGAGAGGGCAAGGAATCATGACTCCTACAGGCAAAAAAATCCTAAAACCTAAGACCTTGCCATTGAACTGCCAGTCCATGTCCTCCACACAAAGCAGCTGTTGCCACTTGCCAGTCACACCGTCAGATTCCTTTCCAAGCTGGTTTTGGGGTGGGCTTGGCACACAACTGTAAAATCTCTGATGGACTCTACCATTCTCAGTAATACACCAGGAAACACAGTCTTTTCTTTAGAAATTTCCACTTCCTAGATAAGAAAAAGGAACACAGAAGAAAACTGCTGAGCAGTAAGACATTGCAGTGAGATACCTGCAACAGTCCAAGTGAGTGGTGATGAATTTGATCATCGTTTCTTCGTATCAAACCACTTGCACAGCAGTTACTCGATTATTTGGGCTACTTTTTCCCACAGACATACAGCTCAAAAGCTTGCCCCCATGCCTTCCAAGCCAAAATAGGAAGAAGCTCAAATTTCTCAGAACCCAATCGATAAAAAGCCTCAGGCAAAACAAGGCCGCTGACAGCAAGCCCAGGATAAATAGCCATCAGTTCGGCATCTATGATACTGTTCCAAACACATCCTTTGAAGGGTCTGCATCCACATTTAAAATCAAGCTTTTCCTAAGGACAGAAAAAAAGGAGGTGTTTCTGGACTAATGACTCCTGAATTTGTAGTTGTCATCAAGCAAACAAATGTTCCCCTCACCGCTTTCTAGTAAAACAGTTATGATCTTGTCTCACAGAGAAGAGAGAAATCCAACCCACTTCTCTCCAACCACAATGCCTTCCCACCTGCTTCAAGGTACAACTGAAAGACACACAACAATATTGCATTCCACAGGACATCTCAGAGACAGAATCAGCTTCCCAGTCATCTTCACGCATGCTAAACCGGGGTTATTTTCAAAACCTGCACGTTAAGGAATGTTGGCAGGATCAGATTGTATTTCGCAGTGGAGCAAGCTCCTGGCTACCCCACTTCCCATATTTTTGGTTGCATTATACAGCAGTCTGAACACACCAACTGAATGTGATGGGGGAGAAGAAATACACCTCAAACACAACCAGAAATGTCCTCCAGGTCACCCAACGCACTTCAGTCACTATGGGGACTTGCATCTAAGGGACTGGACTCAGGTCCAGTCTTCCAGGTCCAAGAACATCCAGCCTTTTCCGCCCTGCTTTCAGCATGTATGTACCACAGTCACATTATAAAAAAGTGTTTTGCATTTTATACACGAGTTGGGAGGATTGTTTTGCTGAAAAATGTGCAAATGGTACTTGTGCTACTTGGGTGAGTGGGTGGTTCTGATCAACTGTATTCCCATATTTCTAATACCACACCGTGCATTAACCTTGTAGTCCTGGTGTACCAGGTGGCTAAAATAGGGTCACCAAGGAATAAAAGTCTCTGTCCCTGACCATTAAGCACAGTACTCTAAAACATCATGACTGCATATTAACAGCTATGGCCTGTAACAACAAGTTAAAATATTAGTAATGAAAATAGTAATTAGCATGGATGTATTATTTGTCCACTCATTCAAAATTTACAGAGCAAAAAAAAAAAGTCTTCAACATTTACAAGAAAGCAATTAAGGCAGCAAATGGATTATTTCTCTTTAAACCTACAAGAAAATGCTCAGTGCATATTTCCTCTCTAATTTGTCTGCACTCAAGAATCTATTTTTGGTAGTCTCCCTAGACTGTATTGTAGCACCACATGTACTGTAATGGCATTTTAATTAGCCCAGAGAGCTGGAAGATGCACTATGCATCCAAAAGAGAAGGAGCCTTACAAAACGAGAGCATCCTTCTCTTCCCTTCGTTCAGATTTACAGCAGCTGTAAAGTCAAAATACCAATTACGGTTTCAATTGGAATCTACTGCAACCGCTTTAAAAACCATTGCATCACAACAGCCTACAGAATTCAACAAAAACAAATGTAGAATTTAAAGCACTATTTACGCATACTTTAAAGGTGGATGGTAAAAATAAAATACTGCAGATATCCACAGGCAGAATGAGAGACTGAAGTAGAGGAAACAATAAAAAAAACCAATAACAATATTAGAGTTGGGTTTTAAATACACTAGTGTTTGGTCTGCAAGTAAAATCAAGAAGCTATCCATGTAGACGAAAGCTAACCCAATCCTGTTTATATGAGAAGGGGTTTTATTATCATCATTACTACTATATCTAATACCCAAGTTAACTACCCTCCATTGCCAGTGACATAATGCATAAACATCATGAGCACGATCCTGCACACATTTAGGATGCTGTAATTCTGACTTCTTATTTTGGACACAGTACAAACTAGGTCAGGCTGATGTCCATCCTCCATTCCAGAAGAGGCTGACATACCTCCAATCATAAACCTCTGTCATGCCCTTGGCAATACTGATCACTCCAGAGACATTCCTAGGTCCAGATGTCAGGTGGAGGTTGCACAGGGCTCCACTGAAGCCAGCAACACCTCACAAGCAAGAGCTATGACAGGTTTCAAACCTCCTTTTGCGTTACTAACCCACATGCATATTTCACAAGAGTCCAAAAATACTCAGGCATAACATCTCCAAAAGTTTCATACCACCTTCCTACCCAAAACCTAGCAAAGATAAATCCATCAGATCTCACTTTGGTTAACATCAGGGTAAGAGTAACACTCAGCTACAGTTAATTAAAAAAAAAAATAATAATTTTAAAAAATAAAATAAAAAAACCCCAAACACAACCTTTAACATCCTACTAGGAAGTTATCCTAGAAGCCAAATACCTAAAATGTGTTAAAACAGGAAGCACTGTGGCCTTCAAGGTGTTTACAGATTAATATCGAAATGACAATACACTACTTTTCAAACGCCAAACTGTAAAATTGTTGTGTTCTACTTCCTACACCATTATTTTCCTTATTTTTTTTTTTCAGTGGGAAAATAACACAACTCCTATTAAACATAGAATCATAGAATGGCATGATAACCTTCAGTTTCTTTTGCGTTCTCTGATGACTTCATCTGCCCCAAAATTGAAAGATAAGCCATTTTTGAGATCCACTGTAACAAAATAATCCTTTACATGTAAATGCAAGTAATCTAAGGTCTGTGGTAACCTACCCATTTGATCAAAGACATAACAGCTCATTGAAAATGGTTTGACATAACTACAACAAAAAGGAACCGCTAGCCATTTCAGTAGGCTTGCTCACCCCTGTGGGCCAGCAAAGTCAGAACCTCCTCCAGCCAGCCCTCCCACTGTCCCCTGGGCAGATACAGCATTAAGCACAGGAGAAAAAAAAAATTAAAAAAATAAAAAAAACAACAAGGAAAGGACTACCACATTAAAGAAATAGCAGGTACAGTTCACAACTGATGGGTATTTTTCTTTTTAAACCAAAAATATTCATATTTAGTTTTCATTTCATTCTTCTGTTTCAAAATCAGCTCATTTGGTACACAGAAAATAACCACAAAATGCAATTACAGACAAGCTCAGGCACGTGTGCCACAGAAACAGAACAAGTATCCTATCTTCTGATCACTGGCTGCACATTGGCAATCTGAGAGATTGCTCAATTTTACTCAGACAAAATGGAAAACCAAGAAATACCTTCCACTCAGTGCAGAACACCACACAGCCTTCCACAAAGGTGTGCTGAACACCAGCACCTCCACCATTCCCAAACACGCTCTGACTGCTAACGGACAAGCTGGCTCAGCCTTCACCTGAGAGCTTCAACACTTTTCATACACACTTTCCTCCTGCACCCTGTCACCAGCCTGAACACCGGGTGTTTTAATTCTCTAGTTACAGGCAGAAAAGACTGCTATCTTATTTCATACAGGCAGTCACTGATAAGCATGTCATACCAGGATAGTACTATGTCAGAGACCTGTCTCTATTTTAGGTTTAGCTTACCCAACCATTTCCCATCCCTCTTCTGCAGCCAGTATCACTAGGTATTTGGTGGCAGGCATCAAACACCATCTCCCACTTGGCGCTGCCTTGAATTCCAGCAGGACAGCTCATGGTTTCCACCACACCGTGTCCTTGTCTCCTCAATATGCTGGGAGACTCGAGATCCAGAGTCTGCAAGATCCTGCTGCTATGTCATGATGCTAAATCCACCCTAGATGAGATGCTGCACGGTACCTTTGCACAGCATTTCCCCGTTATACCAGCCCTATCCGATATAAAGGCAATAAACATCAACATCTGATACCAAGAAAATTGCCCCAGTATAATATCAGCCTTTATCTACCAGCTTTAGACAGTCTGTATAGTACCTTCGTGTCAACTAATGTACAGATTTCTAAAATATGAACGTCATGTATTTTTAAATCCTGGAGAAAAAAGAGACTACCACTTCAAAGCATCTAAAAGTATATCCCACTTTCACAGACTTGGTGGAACAACAATTTCCCCGCTTGCAACGAAAGAGTCAAGACTGTGCTGCTTATTACTATAAATACATTCATATATATTTTCCCTGGCACAAAACACTTCAATTTTAAAGGCAAAAGATCCATTAGTTCTTACGAATAGCTCCATCCTTACCACTTTTATTCTGTCAGGGAGCACACGCTCCTGGCAAGAGTGGAGGAGGGTGCAATCTGCCACCATCTGCAGGGTGCTATCCATCTGAAGAGGTGACTGTCCTCCTCAAGAAATTAGCATAGTCCAAGCATTAAACTTAACTCCAGAATACTATGTACAGCCAACAGATTCTTTCAAGGGCCACTCTGCAGAACGTTCCTGTTCCCTGCTAAACTGCATGGTGTTGTGGGTTGTTTTTTGGTTTTGTTTTTTTTTAAAGTAGCCTTTTTGCGAATAAAACTTTCCATCCTTTTAAGTATGTGAATGGGTAAGGCCAGAATTCCACAAACCCAAATAAATATTTCTACAGGAGATCAGTAGTATCGATGTGAGGTGCTTAATCTGCCAAGACAGATCCCACAAACTCCAGCACTAAAAAAAACCAAACACCACGAGACTCCCTTGGCATTCAGCAATAGAGGTGCTGCTGGCACCCGGCCATTTCACAATCACGCTCTATTCAGAACACATGAATTCACATTTAATAGCTACAAATGCACAGATATAACGCCGTTTTAATCAAAACTAATATTTCAGCAGGTTCTAAAAAACTGATTTGTGATAGAAAAATGAGCCAAGGAAAGAAAAAAAACCTTGACGTTATCTGCAATTGTCAGCAGGAGGAAACCTACAAAGCACATTTTAAAGGCAGGAGAGATGGTTGAATCACCTGCTTAATTTTCCCTTCTCTCCAGTAAAATAAACTGTAAGGAAGAAATCTATCTGAAAGATAGCCTGGCTCTTCTGCAGCTCCGAATGAGATTCTAGCTGCTGCCCACATGCTCACAGGACACTACGTTCAAGCTAATGAGACATCAAGAAGAAAGAAGTCTTCTCTTCGAAGAGGAAACAACCCATGCTGTTTGATTCACATGCAGTTTTTCTTCCACACCCCAGCCCTGCATTTTACTAGCACACACGTTAAATAACACTAATCCACAAAACCATTGCCAAGATAGCCTGTCTTCAAAGGCTCTGATCCTTTCCACAGCAGAAAAGGGAAGTGATAATAATTACTCAGCAACCCGTTACACTAATGCTTTCAGAAAGCAGGCTAACCGGGAAAAATTCCTAGATGAAGTGGAGGGTAGGGAGAAAAGAGGCAAAGGAAACTGATGCTCACACCCCTCCCTGGATACTGCTGTCAATGGGAACCATGTATGGTTTCACCATGAACCAGATGCCTTCTTGGCCTTACAAGCCACAGTTTCTTGAGTGGGCAGAACTGGAAAAAACAGAGGAAAAAAGGGAGAATTTTTCATTGAGGAAAACACGGAACAATCAGCAAACAGAGCAGGACTTGAGTTTGATGGAGGTGCTGGGTCCTTGGTATCTGTCAGAGTGCAGGAGTTTGAGTTTCAACCTTTCAGAGTTCTCCATCAAGACTCTCTTCTACAAAACAAGAGCTAATACTGAAGAAAAACTCCACACAAGTGAAAAAAAATCCTTCAGAGTTCTGAGAAAGCTTCCAATCAAATGCAAAACCCAAACAGCACAGTGAGGGAAGCTGGACCGGATGTGCCTGCTTTACACACAGCTTGCTGGAGATCCATGGCTCCAGAAGCTCAAGCGAGACCCTGAGATGGCTCTTCTTACCATCCTCCTGACACACCAACCTTATTCCACGTGCACGAGGACAACGCACTTGGAACCAACAACAGCTCCACAGGTGCTGGTACCTCACACCTTTATCCTTCATGGATCACAGCAAGCACAGCTCCCCTCTCCCTCAGTGCTTGAATTACATAGGACAATGTAATTTGTTTAAAACCAGTTCCCTCCATTTTCATATACATCCATCAGACTAGTAGAGATTTAATTAAACCACCCTCAGTGAGATCAGCCCGCTCCCCTACTCACCCAGTGCCAGGGCCAGCTTTATTGGGTCTGAAAGCAAATGCCTTGCTTCCTTCTACCTGTTACCTGTTTTATCCATTAGGTCAAATATGTCATCCTAAGAACTTGTATTTAAATATGGATTCAAACTACAGCAGACAGGGACTCATTTCAGCTCATACTGCTCTACTGGGTTAAGAGTCAGCAGTCAAACTCAACCATCCGCATGCATCTTTCTTGGGTACCTGCACAGCCTCTGCAGCTCTGCCTTTCCAAGATGCTCATCTTTGCACATGGTACCTTCTCCACATCCCAGCCTGTTACCGTAATAGCATAAAATCTGTCACTTATCAATGAAAAAATCCTTTTGATCAAACAGAAGCAGACCACGCTTATTTGTGGCCTAAGCTGCAAATGACTCCAAGCCCTCTAAGGACAGCAATCACGTGTTTAAAACAAGTTTTGTTTCCTTGCTTTGCTCGTATTTCAAGTAGGCGCACATGAAAATTGAAGAAACTGCTGTACAAAGTTTGGACAGTTATTTTTGTGCAGTCATACAACAGACCATCAAGGTAACAAAGTTGCTGCCAGAAATACTCCAGCAAGGAAGAGCTACAATACAATCAGAAAGTAAAGCTACAGTCCACGTGAAAGGAAAAAGCACTGATCTCCAGGGTTTTACCAAACTCATGGTGCTGCCCCGGTAAAAGCTGGCATGAGAGACTCCAGAAGTTATCAACACCCAGAGGTCAAAATCCTTTCCTAACATGCTAATTCACAGCACCCAGGACAAAACAGCCAACAGAGACAGTGTCCAGAAAAGGGCAACTGATTAATCAAAGTTATCAGTTAAACTCTGAACTGTATAAACTGCAATTAAAACAACACATGTAATTCAAATATGGCCCAGTGTGACCATACTCCAAACTTCAAAGCTGGCTCTTCAATTGCAAAATAAACCCACTAAAAGTGCAAAAGAAAGCTTTTTTTAAAAAAAATTAATCTATAGATAAGAATGTGGAGCCGTTCATCAAAAGACTCTCTTTTGCTCTACAATACTCAAACTAAATACTTCTGTGGAAATTACTGTCTTTCTGACAGAACTGTGAAGGGAACGCACACCTTGTGCAGAAACCAGTAGAGGGAGGCCACAGGAACCAGCTGGACAGGTCAGGGTATATCTGCCTGCACTCATCTGGGAGGAGGATGGCAAAGGACTTCTGATGTTATCGTGATAACATCAACAGCAAGCACTGGCCTTTTGCTTCTGGACAGAAGGGCAGAAAACCCAAACACATTAATGTACTTTTTGAACTGCTCGAGACTGAATTTTAGTAGCAGTCCATCAATGGAGTTCATAAAGGAGCTCTTCCCTGCTGGCTTTTGAGAGCTCACACCAGAGCCACGGCAGATCTTTTCAGTATTATGGAGGGCCTCACTTTGGTTTAGGTAGTTTTCCATATTTCCAAGGAACAGAAGGTCTGTATATTTATTTAATGTTACCTTTTATTGCATTAATCACCAGCACACACATCCAACAGTCATTTCCAGCCATTAATTCAGAGCAAGGTCCTCCACCAGGTAAGGAACACTCGTGTGCTCTATGAGAACATTTACCTGCAAACAGGAAAAGTGCAACTTGTACCAGCTCATGACCACTGAAGGCCAAGAAAGCTTGTGAGTACCCGACCTTCTTATGGAAGATGGTTCATGCTGTAAGTCCAGGTTGCTTCCCCAGCTTGATAACCACCCACAAAAAGACACTCTCTCAAAAAAGGCTCTCCGTCTTGCTTCCAGATTTTCTTCTGATAACAGGATGCACTATTTTAACTGCTGGCTGTATAGCTGGATAACACAGAAGGTGCTAGGAATTACTTGAAGAAAGAAGTCTTGAAGGAAGGAAAGAGATGCTACACTGACAGCCAGCTGAAAAGGCACAAGACCTCAGAAGCACAAAGAGATCGTAGAATCATATAACAGTCAGAGTTGGGAGGGACCTTAAAGATCACCGGCTTCCAACCCCCCTGCCATGGGCAGGGACACCTCCCACCAGACCAGGTTGCTCAAAGCCCCATCCAGCCTGGCCTTGAACACTTCCAGGGATGGGGCATCAACAGCTTCCCTGGGCAACCTGTTCCTGCGTCTCATCACTCTTGCAGTAAAGAATTTCTTTCTAGTATCTAATCTCCCCTCTTTCCATTCATTACCGTCACCCCTCAGTCCTATGGCTACAACTCCCTGACAAACAGTCCCTCCCCATCCCTCCTGCAGGCCCCCTTCAGGTACTGGAAGGCCGCTATAAGGTCTCTCCAGAGCCTTCTCTCCTCCAGGCTGAACATCCCCAACTCTCTCAGTCTTCACAAGAGGGGTGCTCCAGCACTCTGATCATTTTGTAGGATGCCAAAAGCAACGTGCAGCCTTATGTTCCTCTACGTTCCACTACAGGTACCTCTGATTTTCATCCACGAGGTTACATGGGCTTGATCTTCCATGTCTCCAGCTCTGCCTTGCTGCTAAACTCAGGCTCTGCTGCTGCGGCAATTCCTTCTGCTCTCCACATTCCTCACAAGGAAAGTCTTTTCCCCTTTGCTCAGATCAGGCATTGCAGTACACCCGTATCAGTGGGATCCAGGATGCTGGGACACCAGGTTCCCTTTGGATAAATTGTGTACATTTCAAAAGCTGCAACATCTTTATCCTCCATCCCCAAAATGTTGCATTTCCCATAAACCTGAGACTCCCCTGGATATCTTTTTTTGTCTAGGAGAAACCCAGGCTGTTTCACACTTTGATGGCAGTACCTATTGTTGGTAAAGTAAAAGTGTTATTCTCATGAAATTGAAATCACTCACAGAAAACAGCTTCAGCCTTCACCTGAAGGAGAGAGACCATGACTCACTCAGAGGACAGGTCCAACACCTAAACTTGGGGCCTGCTTTGATTCACCCTGACAAGAGAAAGCAACAGAAAGCTCTGGCAGAGAAAAGCCTCACCAATCCCACAAGAAAGGCAAAATAGACAACTTCTTCCTTGTACTCAGAATATTTTTTTCCCCCCTGTTCTATTGCAAAGACAGGACTAACACAAACTGAAATGCTCATGTAAACATAATGTTTTTTTCTTACCACTTTAGCACAATAGATCACATTTCCGTGGCTAACATAGTAATATTACACAATATTAGTAATATACATTTTTTTAGAGTAAAAGCATTTCAAATTGAGTTAAACACAGTAACATGAGAATAGCACATTTTGAAACAGAAATTCCTAATCTACTGTCTACCAAGGAGCAAACTTCCGCTTCCAAGCCAATTTACAGGAAAAAAAGAGTGCATTTTACCATGAGGTCAAACCAAAACACTGGACTTTGCGTATATAAAAAGTAACATCTGAATCTTAGGGAGGACCCAAACAAATATTGCCCACCACCTTTCCTACTATCTACCTTAAGGTTAAAGTTGTTCAGTGCCTGCATGCAGCCCAAACACCCATCTGCTGTGCCAAACTGCTTCAATCAAATTATGCACTAATCTCTACTTCTTATATGACCAGGGCAGATTCTTTCCATCTCAAACAGCTTGCAAAATATTTATGCTCATCTAACTGGCGGCACATCAAATTTATCAGCAAACTGCATCAAAAGAAATTCACAACTCGACCCTGTACCGAATTTCCCTTGACAAATATGGCAAAAGAAACGAAAAAGCATACTAATGAGTATTACCTGCCCCATTCCTTTCAAGCACATGAGCTTTTACCTGCAATGTGAAGTCTCACAGGGGACTGAAAACCACCAAACTACCCCACAGATTGCACTTGCATAAACACTGCGGCCACCCAAACATGCACAGTGCACAAGGTCTGTCCAGAGACAGTGTAAATATATAATAAGAAATCTCAGGAGTTTTAACAGCTAGGTGAGGTCTGAAATCCGTGAGGATTTCTCTGAAAGCAGAAAGAGATGACTGCATGACAAAATATATTTGGAGTGTTACAAAAGAAAAAAGAATGTTCTAAAGTAATACCCTGGAAAGGTGTCCAAATGCTACAGCTGTGAGGTCTGCTGTACACTTTATTTCTGACTCTGCTCCCAACCAAAGGCACAAGTCACCTTGCTCCAGTACAGTTACCAGGTTTTACCTTCATGAACAAGGAAAGCATGCAGCAAACCACATACTGCAAACCACCTACACATTATGTGTTGGACCAACAGTGAAGTCCCCATTCCCATATCAGTAAAGTTTAAGACACCAGCTGCAGTGTCTCAATGACAGATGTGCCATCAGAGCATGTGCTAGGTTGCCCTAAGGGTCTTCTCAACCCTCTTCTCCTTCCCTCAAAAAAAACCCTCCCAAAAAAAAAAAAAATCAAATGCCATTCCAAAAATTAAATTAATGAATTCGTTTCAAAAGCGAATTAACCCAACGAGAATAAGGGATTAGCAAGAATATATTTTTGATTTACAAGGTCACCCCCAAGTTCAAGCAAAACGAAACACCAACTTATGACCACTAAATAAATCAGGGTTTAAACTTGCCTGTGAGGTGACAGGAGCTGCTGCAGGTTATGCTGAATACAGCCACATGCTGCCAGCTTGCACACCGGACCATCAGAGGGGAGATTTAGATTAGGTATTAGGAAGAAGTTCTTTCCTGTGAGGGTGGTGAGGCACTGGAACAGGTTGCCCAGAGAAGCTGTGGCTGCCCCACCCCTGGAGGGGTTCAAGACCAGGCTGGATGCGGCTTGGAGCAACCTGCTCTGGTGGGAGGTGTCCCTGCCCATGGCAGGGGGGTTGGAACTGGATGATCTTTAAGGTCCCTTCCACCCAAAACCATTCTATGATTCTATGATCTGTGGAGCAAGCACCACCATAACTCAGGAACAAGCGGAAAGGCAAAGCCACACAGTCCCAGTTATAGAGCATCTGACAAACATGCACCCTGCCACAAGCAGGAAATTAAAAACCACAGCTAAATAAAACAAAGACCGAGAGTTGCAGGCAATACAATAAGCCAACTTGTAAAAACAGAAATGCCACAAAGTGTCATCATTCTTGGTAATCAAAATTTATCTGAAGAAAAAAATAGTGAAGGGGTTTTTTTAAGTTATTGCTGCTTTTTTGTACTGGTTTTGTTTGATGACTACAAGTAGAAAAGTGTAAAAGATACTTCTTTTTACTACTTAAGATACTCCTTTAGGCACCATTTACTCAGAAGTAACAGAAAGGAAAATAAATATTCAGGCTTTGTTTTGTTGTGTCTTTGTTTTGTTGTTTATTTGGCTTTTTTTTTAACCTGAACTTATTTATCTCCCATTTCTCATCTTAAAGCCTCCCAGAGCTTTCTGTCTGCTGCAACCAAATGCCAAGTGGCACCTCCCAGAAAGCCATCAGAAATCCATTAGAGCTTCTCCTGGTCAAGGAGCCCGTCCTTCCCATGGAAAGACATTGAAAAATCGAGGAGTGGCAAAATCAAAATTAATGCCCCATACTACCATGAAACAAATTCTCTAAGAGCAAGGCAGACAAGGCTATGGAATAACCTATTCCCAACACTGCAGGAGTCCTGTGCCTTTCCTGACCATATGGCACTGCATGGAAGGGGTCACCCCACTGTTCTGAGCTGCATGGAAGCTACACCAAAGCCCTACAAACGTTAGAACAGCCAGAGAGCTATTCTACATATACATTTAGGAAAGCCACAAAACACATTCAAGCCTTCTCAGGGCAGACAGGAAGCACGTAGGAAGACAGCAGCTTGAAATCAGCAAGTTATTAATTGGGAGCTGCTAGAAAAAGCCTCCAGACACCCCCACACTGGTGCAACCAAGTGTCCACGCCAAGTCTGAGCACTCACCCCTCTCCCATGCTGCTGGTGAGATATTTTTTTTTCAGCAGAAAATGTAGATAGAAGCCTTTGGGTTATGCTTCTGGCTCTGCCAAATAGCCACAAAGATGAAAAAGCTCTGAACTAGGGCAGATTGGACAAAGAAAACCAGTCTTTTTCAAGTCAGTGATTCACTCTCTTCATAAGCAACGCTGCTTTCACAAGTAGGACTCTCTGGAGAGGAGACATATGCTGCCTAAAGATATGAGCTAAGGTCTTTAAAGAATATTTTTTAATGCATAATGAGCCTTGAACTCTCTCTCTCTCTTTAAACAAATGTAAAATTAATGTCTTTTCCTTCATAATGCCTTTCCAAATCCATACTATATATGTTGAAGACCATAAAATAGAAGGCTTATTATATAGAAGACAATGTTATCACAGCAACTGAAACATTTATATAAATGCATGCATACGTATTCATTATGTTAACGTATATACGCAATTATTGTCCTACCACAATAATATATTCCATTAGTTTACATGAACAGCAAGTAAAGAGCATTGTAGTAAACCCACCATATACCAAAAAACAGAGAGAAACATTAAAAACAGGTCATGAATTTATTAGGAAACGCTGCAGCTGGAAATACCTTTCTGTAAGCTTTATCCTCCCCTCTTCTAGAGTTGGAAAGAGTGACCGTAAATTGGCAGTTTTCTTCAATGGTTCCTGGTTTCCCTCTACCATAAGAGAGACATTAATCTTGTGCACTGCACAGCCTGCAGAAGCAAAGCCTAAAATACAGCTGAACAGTCCTAAAAGAGCCTATGGATGAAATAAAGCTGAGGTAGGGGAACAGGGACACAGGACCCCATTGCCATCGGGGAGAGCATCCATGCCCCTACCCGGCTCAGGAGCCACTGGGCACAACTGACTCCTTGGTCCACAGACCAGAGGCACCAGCCAACTCCCAGGCTGTCACAGCACATGGTGGTGCGCGGCATTTCCCAGCACCTTTCACAGAATCATGGAGTTGTTAGAGTTGGAAGGGACCTTAAAGATCATCAAGTTCCAACCCCCTGCCATGGGCAGGGACACCTCTCATCAGACCAGGTTGCTCCAAGCCCCATCCAGCCTGGCCTTGAACACCTCCAGGGATGAGGCAGCCTCAGCTTCTCTGGGTGACCTGGCCAGGGTCTCACCACCTTGGAAGAGAATGCGCTGGGGAGACCTTAGAGCCCCTTACCACTAGAGCCACTTACCACTAACAAAATGTTCATATTCTCAGTTTCTCATCTCCTAGAACTAGTGCACATTATTATCCTGAACATGTTGTCCTACCTGTATATTATTTAAAAGAAACAAACAAAAAAACCCAAAAAACCCATCAAACAAAGACACAACCAAACCCCCATGATTTTGTACATGATCAACGCCTCCGTCAGCTTTGGCTGCATTTTTTAGTGTTTCACACCAACAGCTACCTTTGCTTTCATTTCCTCCAGCCCTGTTCCTCTCTCCCACGTTGCTGTGCTGCCTTTTGCCAGTGCAACAGCATCCAGAGGCAGTGCTGCAGTGACAGACCCAACAAATCCCCAGTGCACATCAATGGCCTCCCTAAAAAATTCATTTTGGCCTACATTTCAATACACCAAATTCTCAGCTAGTAAGAACTGTTCATCCTTTGTACACTATGTGCAAAGGAGCAGCTGAAAACACTTGACTTTTGTCAATTCTGTTACTCTAAATGAGATATCCCCCCTGCACTGTGTATGTTTTTTTCACTTCTTGAATTGGAAATGCATCAAGGCAAAGCTGACCCCACAGTTACAGTACAAGAAGGACTGTATGAGCAGAACATAATCCAAACTGAAGCCTTTGGACAGGCTTTCAGCACAAAACCAGCAAACTGACTCATGAATGGACCCACAGAACAGAAATATCTCTCCATCAAGCTCTTCATCAACCCATACTCAGTGCAACTCTGGTCAACATGAAAACCTCTTGATTTGCTGCTTCCCCAGGCCCCACTCTGCCACTGGGATCCCGCAGGCGAGCGGGCAGGAGCAAAGAATAACCCCACTTCAATGCAGCTCCTATTCTTTTTCCTAGCCATAAGTCTCCTGTTTTGCACTCTCTCTGCTGTATGTTAAGAAGTCATCAAATGATGCAAGAGTAATCTTCACCGTTTTACCTCAAACTCCTCTTTAGTACCCAAGGCATGTACTGTGACAGTTTTCTCTGAACATATTGTTCTCAATCCACAGCTTAAAATTCATTTGTGCCTCTGCATCATTGTCATCCTGTACTCATGTCTCTGGCAAACATGAGGTTTGACCTTTCCACNTGAGAGTTTTATTAAAAAAAAAAAAAAAAAAAAAAAAAAAAAAATGAATCGAGAGGAATTTCTGGAATGGTGACTGGACTATTGATGTTTCCTAGGGCAAAATACACACTGCTTACATTCCAGCTTCCTAACAAACTGGTAAACAAGAGAAAAATCAAATGACAAAAGCAACATAGTTAGCTGGACTCTTCTAAAAGACAGAAAATCTTTGGGCTATTTGAAGTATCACCAAAAATGAGCCCTCCTCAGTCCTAAGTGTTCTTCAGTGCTATAAAGCACCAACATCCAAAAGAGTTACCAAGAACACTAAATAGAAGACACCAGCAGCACCAATATTAAATTCGAGCATGAAGCAGGTTTCAGGAGGAAAAAAATCCTCTTGGTCAGTCACTTTACTAATTGCAAGCTAACACTTTTTATGTATTTTATTTCTTAACATGTTGATCATTGAAAATGAAGAGTACAAAGAGGAAGAGATGAACTAAGTTCAAGGAACAGCAGCATCTTCTTCACAGATTTCCTATCCCACACCTTCTACCTCACTTTCTAGCTTTCTACCACCCTGCAAATCATTGGCCTCCTACAAAATGCTTGGTCTCAAAATAATTTTCCTTTCAAACAAACTGCTCTGCAAGGTAGAATGAATCAGTGAGATTTAAAATATTTTATATTTAATTACCAATTGATATTTCCAGCACCGTACGCTGCACAGACAGAAAAGACACAAGTGTGCCTGTATAACACTGTTACAAATCAGAAGCACTCGCCTCTGGTTTTAGCATATTTTTTTTCCTAAACTACTATGACAATGCACAATCTATCCATAATGTTCTCCATCAATAATATCCATTTATCAGTGTCAGTCATGAAAATCCAGCAAAAAGGTAAAGAGAGCAGATAGATATATAGATAATATATATATCAGATAAAGAAATTGATAGTTAACTGCAGAGGAGGCAGCTCACAGGACATGGGGAACTACTGTGAGAAGGGAGATGGGCAGCACCAGACACTTGAAAAGGTGAAAAACAGTAGGAAAACGGGACGCAGCGGGTAAAAAAAAACCACCTTGATAGTCCTGCTTAGCACTAAATGCTGCCTCGCTTTTAGCATTGCTCTGAAAGCTCTGCCTGTGAAAGGGAGAGTTCACAATATCCTTAAAGCTTCTAAGCAAAGTATCTAAAGAAGTGGGAGCCATCAGCAGAGCTTTGCCATGCCAGAGAGGTGGATGACCTGGGTACCAGTTGATACTCAAGTCCCCCACCCTTCCAAAACTAAGCATTAAAACAAGGTTTGAGTGCTTTTCTGGCAACTCACGGTTTGCTGTGCACCCAGTTCTCACAATCTGAATGCAACATTCTGAAAAAACAACCAAGGATGCACAAGAAACACCTTTAAGTATTTAAAGGAGGGCTTAGTTTTTCACCTCGATAAACCAAAAATTGTAGCGCACCAAGAAGAGAACAAATTATCAATGGGCTGCAAAGCAGAACAGAACACAAGATGCTCTCCACAAACACAGCAGATGCATTCTGGTGTGTCTAGAGGAGAAAAACCCACCTGGTTTGTATCACCCATACAAGTATTTGGAAGTTAAAACACTCCCCAAAAAATATTTGCTCACCTTCCCTCTGGTTGAAGACTGACCTTGTGTTGCAATGTATACAGCATGGAACAGAATTGTTGACTCTTAAATGCAGGCCTTGAGATCACACAGAAAACAGCTTAATACAATATGTAGAAGTTAAATGTTGGTGGGGTTTTGTTTTTTTGTTTTGTTTTGGGGTTTTTTTTGGTTTTTTTTTGTTTTTTGTTTTTTTTTTTTTTACAGAAAATCTACACAGCTTGTGTTGTAATGTAAATTTTAAATTACAATTCATGTTTTTTTCATAACACTTTGGGAAAACACCTGTTCCCAAAAGACTAAGGACAAAACCATTTACAGAGTATTAGGAACGCCACATGTGTACTCATTTTTTGCTAAACCTTGAAAAACAAAGTCACCAAATAGCAAGTACACGTTTCTGTGCCTCATTTGATATTTAACAATTATCTAGACAACTGAATAGTTCCAGCTATTTGAATGACTCATTCAGATGCTCTGAGCAAGCTTCAGAAGAGAAGAGAGTTTGGGAGTGGGTTTTCTGGTTTGGTTTTGTTTAATTTCAGTGTTACCTATCAGAAACAGAAGAAAACATAAAGCAGAAAAAAATTAAATCACACCAACTCACATTTCACCCAAAAGAGTACACAAGACCACAAATCCTTTGACCTGAAGCCCATAACAAGCCCTGACCACACATGTTCTGTTAGACATCAGATCAGGATCTGCAGTGATGTTGGCAAGAAGACAGATACATACATACATACATATTAGAAGTATGAATACATTCCCAATTGCCAGCAAGTCAGGAAGGAGTAGCTTTTGCATCCCACTCACAGGCAGAAGCAAAACCAAAAGAGTGAATAAAATGCAGCAGAGACCATAAGCAAGCATCACTAACAGATGACACGGTGGCTTCTCTGGGTTCTTGCTGTACTTTAAAAGGGCCCATCAGCTTGATCTCTCCTTGGTTCAATTCATTTTCACTGAAACAAGTTACAATTCACAGGCAAAGCAACTGTTTTGAGCAACCTGGTCTAATGGGAGGTACTCCTGTCCAGGGCAGGGAGCTGGAACTAGATGATCTTGAAGGTCCTTTCCAACTTAAACCTCCATGCACAGGAGAGCCACAGGCAAGCAGCCCTGCATTTTGCCTGAGTTCAGCAGGAAAGGACAAAGCAATCCAACACTAGGAAGAAAGCACACAAGCTGAGTGTCTTCAGAACAAGACTCCCCTAAAAACACACAAAAGCCTCACTCCAGACTCACTTCTTCCTCTACAGGGCACAGTGACACACAAATACAGAGCAGAAGTCTAGTGATAAGACAAGGGGTAACAGTTTTAATTTGGAAGAGGGGAGATTTAGATTGGATATTAGAAACAAATTCTTTCCTGTGAGGGTGGTGAGGCACTGGAACAGGTTGCCCAGAGAAGCTGTGGATGCCCCATCCCTGGAGGGGTTCAAGGCCAGGTTGGATGGGGCTTGGAGCAACCTGGTCTGGTGGGAGGTGTCCCTGCCCATGGCAGGGGGGTTGGAACTTGATGATCTTTAAGGTCCCTTCCAACTCCAGAAATTCTATGATAGGGTAAATAATTCAAGTCAGTCTGGGCTTCAGTCTGCTGGGGGAGAAGTGGAAAGAGAGTTCTTCAGGTACATCTCTTGGAGGTGGGGAGGTCAGCCAGCCCTCATCTTGAGGAAGGGCAGTCAATCTGCTCCTGCCGCAGCAGCAGCGCCTTATGCCGGGCTCTCTATACACACAGCAAATTATTAACAAAGCCACATAAGGCAAAGCTATTTTTACTCCTGTGGACACCATTAGAAATGCAAGCCATCCCTTGCAATACAGTGCTTTTTATTAGGCACATAACATTATTATCTGTCCTAGAAAGTAGATAACTGCGTGTGAGTCACCAACAAGAACTTTGAACGCACAGTTTAGAAACACACGGATCAATGGGGCTCTTTGTTTACCCACAGTTTACGAATCTTCCCTCTTAAGGGGGCAGTGCACTGATCTGCTGCTGGTGTTATACAGCCGAGCTTTTACATCCATCCAGCAGCAGATCCTCCATACAGAATAACGCACACCTGCTGCATGAGCCTGTGCTGCTCTTCATATGCACGATACCATGCTGCTCAGGCATTTAGAGCAGTGAGTGGTATGGAGGAGAGGAAGTTCATTTCTGCCACCAAGCGTTTCATCAAATGACAACTGCCCGAAGAACAGAAGGGATGGAAGTATGCGGACATGGGTAGAGGCTGAATAAAAAGATGCTAATCCTGACATTTTGACTGTACTTAAGCCTACAAGGGAAAACTCAAGTGCAGGGCAAGATTTTACTTTCATTAACTCACATCAAAACCAAAGTAATTCCTTTCAAAGCAGAATAAGAGTAGCCCCACTGAAAACCCTTTCTACCATAGGGCCACCACCGCCTGGACAACCCAAGCTATGTTATATAGGGCATCCTCTCCTCCACAAGACAGCCACCTCCAGATAAGGTACCACACACCAACACTGCAGGCACTTGCAGAGTGCAGGGCCTCGGAGCAGAACACTCAATAAAACCCTTTCACCTGAAGTCAAAAACCCAGCCAGAAGTTCACATCATATACACATACATACAATTTCCACCTGGTTTTGTCTGCATAATCCCCAAGGAGATCAAAACCAGGCTTGAGACTGCACACTGAAAGCAATTCAGCTTCCGAAGCATAAAAAGGTTGTCAAAACACATGTAGTTATCTAATAAAACCAAACTTCACTCACTAAAATAGAACAAAACAGGATGCACTGGCCTATGAATTTTGTGTTAGCTTAATACTGATGGTTTTGAGCCCAGAAGTATTACTTATAAAGAGGGAGGTTTTTTCAAAAGCAAAACAAAACAGAACGCATTTTTCATCATGAAGATCTTCAAAAAGTTTACGAGCAACTTGAGGGCTTGAAAAGATGGTGAAGTACAGCAAAAACATCTTAAAAAACTTCAAACTGCAGCCCCAGGTTACAGAACGAGAACATCCTGGAGTAATTTCCACTTAAATCAAGCCAATAGAAAGATTTAATTTTAATTTTCACTGAATGACTACCAAAAGCTTTCTTTTAGTTTAGGATGGAAAAACTATTTCCCCTCCTACTTTTTTAGCTTGCTCAGGAAACAGAAAAGGAGACGACGCACAAAGAAGGTGCCAAAATTAAGCATGATCTGACTGACTACAGCTTTCCCCTTGTATTTGGGTCTTCTCCAGGAGATAGCCTCTCCCATCTGCCAGGCCAAAAGCCATCACAAAAACACAGCAAGCCTTTGACATGTCCTGCTTCGACTGCACGCTTTGAACAAACAGGGCAAGATCTTTTATGAAACACTCTTCTTCCCTGGCTAAGATTTTCCTTGAGCAGATGCACTTGTGCCAAGCAGCCCTCCTTCAGAAAGACCTCAAGCAGCACTATTTAAAAGCCTGCTCTAACAGCCACCTCCAATCTTTTTTGGAGATAGAAGTGTTATTGCTGCAGCCCATGGTGGCGACGGAGCAGAACTGAAGCCTGGAAGGCTCATCAATGCAGTGAGTCCCATTTGTGTCATGAAGGCCCCCGTTTGATGTGCAGCACAGAGCACAACCTCCGCAGCCCAAGCTCCTCCAGCACAGCAGGCAGCACCAGCCAAGCATCTTGTCCTGCCACGGCGGGCGGAGTTCATGGCATAAAGCAGACACTGAAACACACTTGGGAGGAGATGGATGCTGTGCAACTGCACCCACCACTTGCCAAATCAGAGATACACTTAATTAAAAAGCAGCTGCTGGATTAAGACGTACATTCTTAAACGTTTCAAAGCTTACACGGGTAAGAGAGATTTAGAGATAGACAACTGAACTTCTCACAAGCCTCTAAATAGCCAGCCCAGTACTACACTGGTGTTGTAAGTACTCCTTTTTCCAAGTCAAAACACAGTCTTGGTTTTCTTCAAAGCCTTCTGTAACACACTGCCTTTTCACTCACTCATTAGCCTTAAGTGCAGCCATTTGCCAACTTCAAAATACAGTTGTTCATAAATCAAAGTTCAAAAGGTGCTTAAAAACAATTCAGTCCCTGCGGCTGGCGACCACTGATCTTTACAACTTTGGTAACTTCTTAGCACAGAAATATCCTTCTAAGAGCAACATCAATCCAGGCATACCAGCAACTACTCTTTGATTTCAGGCTATATTCTTGGGGTCTCGTGAGCCTGCGAAAGCAGGGTTAGGTGGCCAAGCACCAACAAAAACATCAGAGGTTAAGCAACCACTTGACAACTCAGCCAGCAAAGATATGAAAGACAAGGACAGTAAGAAGGTGCTAGTCTTAGGACAAAGGCATTTTTTGATATTCAACAAAAAGACAACTAGAAATCCACATGTGTACTTCATTAAAACAAGTGGAAATTTGTCAAGTATCACGCAAATCAGAGGACAATTTCTGCTGCTGGGAACTGCCTGACTCCAGTTCACTTTTCTACCCTATCTCCCACGCCACACATCCACAAGTGCAGTCAGGTTGGCCAGGGGCACCTCCCTGAAGTGCTCCTAAACACCCCTGTGGAAGTAACATCGCAACTTGCAAACACCTTTTTTTTTTCCCCCTTATATAAAAGCTATGTCTGCATACGGTTGTCTGATAAAACACAATGACAGAACAGATACCTTCTTAAAAGTTGCCATCTTTAAGCATATGAAAGCAGGATGTTGTCACTTAGAGACCTCAAGAAAATAAATAGTTTGCACACACACCCTCTCCAAACACCTCCTCCAACACATCTTTAATCAGAGTATTCAGAGAAAGGACCTATTTCCCCCACTTTCAAGAAAAAAATCATTTTTTAATTATTATTTTTAATTCTATCAATTTTACATTCACCCTTCCCCATATAAAAGATGTTTGAGTAGCAGAAGCACTGCAGTACCTGGCCAGAAACACCACAGTAAGCACAAACATTGTTCTCTGTCATCACCAGACCAGGAAGACCAACAAACAAAATAGTATGACCAGACTCTTCAAACCAAGCCACTTCTGTTTTATTAATAGCATATAAAGAAAAGTAGGTTTCTCGATCACATCATCCAGAAGCGTTGGCACAGATCACCCATCAGCACCACACTTCACGTGGACAAGAGTCCATCAGGATGACCAGGAAAACAAAACTGATGAGCATGGCTACAACTGATGAAACAGAGCAAAAAAAGATATTTGCTTAAGGAAAAAAAAAAATGGTTGAGCACACGAGGATTCTTTGCAACATTTCCAAAGACTCTTTTCCTCTTTACCTCCAAACAGTTTCATAGATGCTATGTACTACCATACTGCAAATTGATGAGGTAATAAACAGCTGCCTCCTCACTGCTCTGCCTCTGAGGATTAGAACCAGCCAGCAATGACATCCCTCTGCCTGGAGAAAGAGGCAAGCAGGTCTGTTAGCTTTCATTTCCACAGGACATTTTAGACATTTTCATGTCCAAAAATCTGACAGTTAAAACCAGCCAAAATTTACCATCAGAGAGTCCAGCGGAGGAAAATATGGGTAGAGAACCCTCGCTCCCCTGTGTGCTCTGTAGTGTTTTATCAACATTTATTGATTTATTTTAAAAGTTGTATAGAACATGAGTCATTAATAGATTGCCATATGCCCATGAGCTGCATCTGCTACAGCATTTTATGCTTATAGTTATTTTATTACCTTCTTTGGGAAAAGAATGAGATAAGGATCAGCATCCTGACACTTGAAAACTAGCTGGTTTCCATGACTGTCAGTAGGAAAGCAGGAATTAATCCTCTAATTGCAGCCTGAAAAATAGTGAGAGCAAGTCCAATGAAGAAAAAAAGAATGGCTTCGGTGTTTGTAAGAAGGGGGGGAAAAAAATGTGTTTGGAAAAGCAGTGGCCTTATTATGCTGGCAAGCCTACAACCCATGAGATCAATGTTTTGATGAGCACAAAGACTGGTGCCAGAGGAGGACGGGAAGCAGGAGAAGAGATTTCAATGAGCAGAAAGCATGGATAGGAAAAGGCAGGGAAGTGGTTTAAGACTGAATTAGGTCAAGGGTGGGTTTAGGACAACGGAAAGAGAAGGCTCCGGGGAGACCTGATAGCAGCCTTCCAGTATCTAAAGCGTGCCTACAGAAGAGCTGGGGAGGGACTCTTTGTCAGGAAGTCTAGTGACAAGACAAGGGGTAATGGTTTTAAATTGGAAGAGGGGAGATTTAGATTAGATATTAGGAAGAAGTTCTTTACTGTGAGGGTGGTGAGGCACTGGAACAGGTTGCCCAGGGAAGTTGTTGATGCCCCATCCCTGGAAGTGTTTAAGGCCAGGTTGGATGGGGCTTTGAGCAACCTGCTGTAGTGAGAGGTGTCCCTGCCCATGGCAGGGGGGGTGGGACTTGATGATCTCTGAGGTCCCTTCCAACTCTAACCATTCTATGATTCTATGAAAGCAGAGTGTGCTTGCACAGAAATTGGTCCTGCAGATTGGGAAGAGAGCTGAAAGGGAGAAAAATGGTCACTCTCTCCTACAAGTGAAAGGAGATGGAATAAAAAGTGGACCCAGCATACAAAAAGATAGCGTGCACCTTACAGCTCACCTAACTTCTAGGCAAACTTTCACCAAAAGAGTTTCAAAAGGGAGTAAATAAAACCTTCAGCATACTTCCAGTAACAGCTCTGTAACTATTTTAAAGATCTCTAGCTAGATACCAGCGATTTGAAGCGAAGGACAGGTAAGACTCTTGTGGGGTTTGGGTTGTAGCTTTTTTTATAACGGCTCTCCAAAAGACTTTCTGCTCAGCAGCAGCATGAAGACATGTCCCACCACAAGGCTGAGTCTGCCAAAAGGTATTTACTTCTGGGCTTGCAATCCTTTTTTGAGGCGGAGCAACATTTTGACACAGACATTGACTGACTCCTGATCCTACTGCAGTCACAGCTGTTGGTCAAAAACTACAAACTTACTGTCTAAAAGTATAGCTAATTCTTCAAGGAAGGACCCGCACATTTAGAGATATGGAGAGATGATTCTGTAATCAATTCAATTTGCTGTAATTATTTTTTTATAAGTAAGAACTTCTATGTAAAGACAAACCTGTATATCTTTATACAGAAACACTCATTACAGCAACCTTGGGAATAAACCCCGTGTTTACACAATGAAATCTACATATATATTACTGTGAGGGTGGTGAGACACTGGAACAGGTTGCCCAGGGAAGCTGTGGATGCCCCATCCCTGGGAGTGTTTAAGATCAGGCTGAATGGGGATTTAAACAACCTGGTCTAGTGGAAGGTGTCCCTACCCAGGGACTTGTGTAAGCATCTTCAATTCAAGCCCAGACCTATAGATTCAAAGAGTTCAGTGGTAACCCCAGCATATGAGAAGAAGGGATCTGGGGGACCAGAAGGAAAAGAACATCAACTTCTCCTCTTCCACGTAAACCACAGTCTCTCTTCCCCGAGTTAGAGCCTGGACTATTGAACCCAGTCTCAAGAGATCTGCTCGATGCAGTTACTTGCATACTTGCCTTGGTCCTGTGTTCCAGACTGTGAACAAAGCCTCTCTCAAATGTGGTTTGATTGACGCAAATCAAGAGCTGAGAGGGTGATTCATAGTTGTCAGACCGTAACACTTGCATAAAAAGAGCATGTGGACAAACTTGCTGATGCACTCAAACACTCAGCACCACCATGAAAAGTATTAGAATCAAATGCAGACCGTTCACAACAAGGTGGGGGTTTATTCCCCTTCCTTCCCCTAAATGGCATTTTGTATTTTCCTAGGTAGCAGAGTCGTAATAAATCTTCAGACATGTGTAATAGCATCTTGCTGTACCCAACGATTTTCTGCAGTTTGACAACAGGGTTGCCACAGTCAGACACAGATTTGGAGCTTTCTATTCCCAACCCAAGTCTACTCTCTCTTTCTCCACAGTAAAGAGTTTTTCCCCTCTCTTTTCCTTTCCCATGAGCTTCACAGGAGCATAAAGTGCAGGATCAGAGAGGTCTGCGGTTGGGGGACAGAAATGTTTTGCCTCATTTCATAAGGAAAGAGCCAAAAGCAGCATCTGACCCAATCCCAAGCTACAGCTCTTCCTAACACTGAACTGGTCCCACTTTCCTTGCATTTCATGTGGGCTCTGCATAGAGTATTCACAGATGTACATAAAGCTGGGGTCTTTCTCTACTCTCCATGCATCTCAGTCCAACTTACCTAGAGACATCATGAAAAGTAAATGTGACCTGACTCTGTGCCTTCATCCTCAGATCAGTCCAGCTGGGAAGTCTGCAGTCTAGAGCCACACCATGAGACAGCTGCAGCCTTCTCTTGAAGGAGCTGAGATGCTTTCACAGAAAGATGGCTGAGAAGCATAATTCCTCCTTCAGTAAGACCACATCAGTCCCAAAAGCAGAGATGGGTATCCTGCCACCGCACCCATACGGCTTAGAAAAGCACTCAAGGAAGTAACAACTTTTGTGCCAACAACACAAAAACTGAAAATATCTTTTCATAAATCATTTCAAGACAAATGCAAATACAGGTACGAAGATTCACACAAGCATGACTTCTGAAGTAACTCAAATCTAAGATGTACCTTGATGATACTCAACTTCCCAGGGTACCTAGAACAACGTGCATTTCTTCTCCAGTATTCTGCCTAAAGGGGACACCAGCTCTCCCTCTGAGAGACTGTAAAAGGGACTCAAGACCTGCCCATTGTCCTGCACCAAACCTATGCTCCTTGAACTTCTGCTCTGCAAGTATAGCAATCCATCCCAAAGCTTCTATATCTTGAGCTGACTCTACTGGAACAAAACTATGTTCCACGCTTGAGTGGAAGTCTCCAAAAGAGACCTCCTAATCCACGCAACACATGCAGTCCTCTAAGCTCCTGGTGTTTTGAGAACTCTTCTATCACCACATGCATTTTCCAGCCACAGTATGGACTCGGCTGTCTCACAACGACCTAGGGAATGTCCTCTAGGTCTCTTCACAAGAGGGTAAAGAAAAGGCTAAGCAACAGAAATGCCCACCATCGCAAGTCCACAAGGCTCACCACCTCCCACCATTTTCTTAAAATTAGATGGGGAAGAAAAAAAACAAAAGACCATTCAAAAAAAACACTAAACAGCATCCAGAATCCTGGGGGAAAAAAACAAACACAACCAGAATAAATCAGGAAGTACCTTAAACACAGGGTACAGTCACATCAATATTTCAGTTGGGGCCACTGCACTTCAGAATGGCATCTCCTGGGGCACACCACTTAGACCACATTCTGCTTTTGTATCTCAGAGACACTTCAGCACACAAAATACAGAAAAATTAACTGAGAAGATGTAGAAGAGGTAACTCCACGAGCAAATGAACTTTCTCCCCTTGTGGGTATTCAGTCCACACAAGTAGATTAGGGCAGGTATGAGGTGACACCCTGTGAGACACGTACACTTTCAGGACTAGCCTGTTCCCAGCACGGACCCAGCTTGTGCCACCAGGTCTGCTCCTGCTCTGAACTGTCTGCCTGAAGACCCTCCACAGGCTGGATCCAGTCCTGCCTTTGCCACTTACTGCCATATTTAAACACTGCTGCTCTGCTAAAGAGAAGATACTTCAAAGGGTAAAACCTAAAAGAGTGTTCTGTATCACACATTCCTTCCAGCTGGTTGAAAATGAACAAGTCTATGAGGTTGGAGGCACTTGAGTTCAACATCTCTGTATTACTTCAGTTGGGACCAGCCTAAAAAGAAATCGTTCCACCAACACAGGAATATCAGATCTAACTCGCCAGGATGAAAAGGGGGGGGGGGGAAGAAAAAAAGAAAAGATTTCTCAGAAACACATTATCATTAACATGATGGAAGCACTGCAACATATTGCTGAGAAAAAAATTAAAAAGCTAATCTGACTTGTTATTTTTCAGTATATAAAACCAACATGGGACTGAATGTTTAAGTGCTACATCAAATACACAAGCCAGTAGAGTTGAATACGCTCTACAGCTCCCACTATTACAAGCCACTAAAATAACTGATACCCAAAAACCTTCTGGCAGCTCATACTTGACAGCAGGCAACAATGCAAGTAAGACTTCAGTCAATAGATGCTATCAAAGGGACAGCACTAGAACAAATTATTTAATCAGACTTTCAAAAAACCTAAGAACTGCTGGTTTTTATAGTTAGCTTCCAGGAAACTCCCCTTTTCTAGCAAATTAGCTGGTTGGAAGAGTTTTTTAAGTAGCACTGTGTTTTCAGTTGCTATGAGTAAATTAGCAAGTGCCTGTGCATTTATGGCAGAATTTTTTTTGCCCAGTTACAGTGGTGCCTAAGAATCTGGCAGGACACAACTTCAGCTGTGCTCTCCAAACAACAGATCGCCTCTTATTTCCTTGGCCAAATGAAGATTTTTCAGGAAGGAACCTACAAGCAGCTGCAAGCACATGTCAAGAGCTGGAAGTCAAAGCACATTATCTTACAAGTACAGAAGGCAGAAGATCAATGCACGAAGATCAGGACAAGGTGACAGACAACAGCAAATAAACACTCAAATACGGTCCCCATCGCAGATTTCTGTAGCTCTTAGGTTTTGGGTTTTAGGAAAACATCAATGTGATTAACATATTCAGGAAGTCCAGAAATTAAATCTTGCGATGTTTTTGGCTTACTGCAGAAAATCAGCTTTAATGACAACCTACAGTTAACTCTATAGCAATTTTCCTTCTGCTTCATTGACATACATGACAAGACTTTATTAGCAGGGTTAAAATTAAAAACAAAACATTTTTCCCATCTACAAAGAATGCTTAAGCATTCATTGACACCTCAACAAAAGCCCTCAAAAAAAAAAACCAAAAAAAACAACCAACCAAAATTTCAAAGCAATTCCATTACCTTTTCGTATTTCAGTTTTTTCCTGGTATTTTACATCAGAAGTTTTGTACTTTGTACAGCCATGACCACAGATTTCTCATCATCAAGATTAACCCCCTTGAAAAACGACTGTCATAAAGGGCAGGGCAGTATATATTGTAATATCACAAATTATGACTTCTAACTCAGGAAACCAGCAACAAAACACTCAAAATGCCAAATTGCCATTGGGCAATATGGATTCCCACTTTGCTCAACTTTTTTAGGATTTCACATAACCCAATTACTAGCATTAGAGGAAACATCTGGACAAATTCAAGACTTTTTTTTTTTTATCATTGGAAGTGATTTTGATTTAAACCACTATCCCTATATTTGCCATCTAAATGCCATGAAATTTAAGCTTATGTATGGGAAGTGGGGGAAACCCCAGATACCACTACTACCATGATTTCAGTTTGAAGACTTTAAGTCCTGCCCACTCCCCTGTCTTAAAACAAGAGTTTGCGAAGTATCACTTTGTCCCTTATTCCTTCCCGGTCAAGATCATTATTGCACATTTTGTTTGCTTTTATGTCAAATACCACAATTTTATCAGCTTTTCATGGGATTTAGTGCTACTTTGAGGTACCCTGGGTCTCCCTCCGAGAAATCAGAGTCAACTGAAGATCCCAAAGATTGTACAGTTCAAGAACTTCCTAAAGGACTCATCGGGACCATAAGCAGAACTCAGATACCTCTGAAGCACTGTGGCTGGGAAGGCACTGAACAGCCCCCTATAATGCCACACTGATTTCTCCACTGACCCAGACGGGCACAAAGCATGGTTTAGGGAATGTTGTCTGCAGAAATACCTTAAAAAACAAAATAAATTTAAGGGATGCCTGGCAGGCTATAACCTGCCAGCTGCAGCTGTCCCATTTAAAAGTTGCATAAGTGTTATCGGATATCAAACAGCAAAGTAATTCAAAATGGCCTAAACCCATTTCACTTTAAAACCTTGTGGTTTTGTGTTTTTTTTAAATGGCTGCTATTTAGCAGAGAAAAGAGATGGTGTAATCTGAAATGATTGCTTCTGAATTTGTTTTGGTTTTGGGTTTTTGTTTTTTTTTTTTGAAGGCCTGCATCACAAGAGTTTAACAATATTTAAGAATATAATTCAAAAACAGTTCTCCTGAGCAAATCCTATTTGGGCCATGTTTCCCAGTTCCCTCAGTACAGTCTCCCAGACAAAGCCAGCATCCTGGTACACTTACCAGGAGAGCTTCTTTGCACACGAAAAAATAAGGCTCTAGCAGTACCGTTCACAACCAAAGCCAGTCACACAGTTTACTTCCAGTAATTAGGTTACAGTCAACAAGACCCCTCTTGTTTATTTATAGAGAGTCTCATTTCTAGCACAGATTTATTTCTTTTCAAATCTTGTACAGTAACAGCCTACATTCCTCTCTCCCAAGTACATGTCTTTTTTGACTGGTCTCGAATGTTTAAAAAATAAAAATAAAAAAAGACAGCAAATTACAGCATCTAGCAAATAATGTGGTTGAAGGTTTTATTGACACTTGTTTGGTGTGATCAGGACAGCTCTTACCGTTTACTACGTGTAAATAACAGACATTAAAAAACTAAAAAGTCAATAAAACATGTATGCTACATAAATATGAGAAGTATATTCAGAGTGCAGATCTTCTTTAGGGTATTTCCCACCACTACCAAACTAGGGGCAGCACCAGATAATTTACGACCACATTAGGTACCTCAGGACAGCAAACAAGATCAAAGAGCCACCAGTACAAGGAAATGTGCTCTCACGTCTGGAAGAGTTGCACACGGATAATTTCTAATCCAAAGCAGAAGTTTGGCTTTTTGGTTTGTTTTTGACATTTAAAACAGGAGTGGTATTTGAAAACCTTCGGAGATTTGGGAAAAGAAACACAAAACTTATAAAAGATTTCGCTTGAGCCCTCTTTTGTCATTAGGGAACCTCTGCTTTAGAAACAGAAAGGAGGAGGAATAGAGAAAAGAGTAAGAAATAATGATTATGGAAAGGAAATTTGGTTTTGCTAAATCGACGGCATTCTGCTGGGAAGTTACCTAAGCCAGGGATCTTGCAGCACAACAAAACCCTCCCAGAACTTCACAATCCAACTTTAACAGGACCACTCACACAAGAACTTCCCAAACCACCATTACAGTAAAGAAAAACATCTCAATTTACTGGAAGCCAGCGAAAGCAGAGTCCTTGACATGGTCATCAGTGTCTTCCACCTGAGTTCAAAAAGTTTGCTGTGGAAGTAAGCTCTGGGTCACGGTACAATCTGGAAAAAAGAAAGCTTTACTGTCTGTGTAATGAGTTACTAGGTTACGAGGGGAAAATAGCATGAAGCAATTAAGAAATCAGGGATCACCATAAAAGCTGTGGCTCAAGGTTGCAATACCTTAGCTCCTCTGAACTTTGTGTACCTGAAACTTCTAGCACCGGTTTGTTTATTTTTGCATACTTGTCAACAATTATGATTAAAAACACGCCAACCACATAAGTTACACAGTAAATGTGACCACCGTGCAGAAACAGATCTTCAGAGCTCACCACAAGCATGTTCCTGACACATGTAGTTTTAATCATAACTTAAAGAATTACCAACTCCAAATATTGAACGTAAAACCGAACAGAATTTTCTAGATGTACTAGGATAGGAGTCACTGCAAGAGTCCCAGAAGAGCTTCGACTGGCAAATCATTTATATTGAATCGAATACCAACCTGGCAGTTAGGGCGAGAAGTAAGAAGAAAGCGTTACCATATGCACAAAGTTCTGTGGAGCAGAGTTCCAGGTAAGCAAGAGGTATATTTCAAACCCCCAAAGAAAGAGGCGTAGAGAGACTCTCATGGCAACCGCTTTCACGATTGTGGGAACTACACTCACTTAAAGAAGCAGTTTGCCACAGACAAGCCAAGGGCTGGCTCTTACAGTAATAGATCTAGATGGCATAGATTACACACACAGTTGTTTCCTGCTCATTTCCACTCCATTGGCAGCTCCCCTGATAAAAATGCACTCATCAATACAGCAGCTGCTATCAAACGGCAGAACTGTAAGCAGCGCCTTCCCAGGCTTTAGCTGGGAACCCTAGGTGAGTTTTGGAAAGATGTTCAGAAGATACAGCTGCAAAGGCACCCTGTGAAGTTGTACGTAAACACAAGACAGAGTGGTAATCTCTCTCCATGCTATTCTTCTGCAACTTAAAAAAATAACACAAATTTTCTCGATTACACTCACTATAAATCCTTATTGAAGCACATCTGCACTACTCTTTTTTGCTATTTTGATGGTAAGCTTGGCATCCAGCTTCCGTTTCCTGAAAAGACAGTCCAATTTCTTTTAAAGCTAGCACATCTACTTAAAACAGGTTATTGTTTTCCATAAATTTATCCTTACCTTTCTGCGTTTCTGCATAGAAGACACAGCTACATTGTGCCCTGGAAGCAAGCACAGTGTGTCCAAAGCTGACCACCTCTCTCTTGTCAGTACTGTAGGACTGCAACATATCGCTCTGGGGGGTTGCAAAACAGTCTGTCCTGAACAGCCTTGTGCAGGACCAACCCCTCAAGAGAAGCGTTCCACTTCTTAAGACTGTAGAAAATCCACCCCGGTTGTGAGAAGATGAACCACCGCACGTGAGACAGCTGCCTTCTGGGAATCGCCGCTGCTCAGGCTCAGAGCACCAGAAATAGCTGGTGACTGAGCAGAGATCAATGGGTGAGGTGGTCAAAGGTAGATGATAAACATAACTCACTACAGCAACACACTGAGTGCTGAAATACCTATGCACAGACCATCCTTTGCAATTAACACCAGTCCACAAACAAAATGAAATGCCGACAGCCCCGCTTTCCTCCCCAACTGATTGGGGGAGAAAAAAAATAAGTCCTCTTGCACCTATTTATCTCACCAGGCCTGAAAAAAGAGTTGGCAGCTGCCTTTACCAGCACTGCCATCCTCACATGAGGAGCAAGGCACAAGGCTGGAGGCACATCTCCTCCTGCAGGGACAACCCAGCAGAGCGCTTGCCTCTGCTGTCAGTGCCCTACAGCACTCCAACCGTTGTACTAGAGCAAACGAAAGCTGTGAAGTTGCTATAAACAGGTAGAGAAAAAAAAAAAAAAAAAACCACATACAATTGAGTTTCTCACCCCACATGCAAATGCTTTGTTTCATCTGGCACCAACCCGGCCACATTTCATCTCTTTTCAGCTAATCAGCTTCAGAGCTTCACCGGCAGTTTAACAACATGAATAGTGTCTCCTGTGCAAAGATTCCTTAACACTTTTCAATTTTAAAACTTAATGACAACCTGGAGAAGAGAACCAAGGCTGGAATCTGGTTTGCACACCTTCAAAGCTTGGGGCCCTGAAACTCACTTTCATCCACAGGTAAAAGGCACCCTTCCAGTGAAGAGGGAGAGGGGAGAAAAAGAACCCCAACACCAAACCTTTGTTTTTCCCATCAGTGATTTACCCAGCTCAATTTTGCTAGCTGTGCATTGCAAAATCGATTATTACCTGAAGAGCTGCCTGCCTGCTTCTTCAGTTCTGCTTCTAGCAACTTGTTTCTCTACTGTTATCAATCAGCTTTGCTGCCCCTAAGGAGGAGCATTCGTTTTGTGATAATGAAGTAACCAGGAGACCTTTTTTGGTTTTTTCCCTCCTTTACCTTTAAAGGAGCAAGCTCAAGTCAACCTGGGCTGATGGTATACAACCTATGTGTAAAGCAGCTATTCTCTTTAACTGTTGGTGTTCTTGCACGTCAGTCTGGGCTGCTGTCTCCCAGTCTGGACAAACAGGGTATGGAGACAAGATGCTTGTTCCTGCACAGGATAGGAGAGGCACATATGCAATTATATATATGTCCTTACATGCATGTTCATAGAATCATAGAATGGTTAGAGTTGGAAGGGACCTTAAAGGTCATCGAGTTCCAAACCCCCTGCCATGGGCAGGGACACCTCTCGCTAGAGCGGGTTGCTCCAAGTCCCGTGCAGCCTGGCCTTGAACCCCTCCAGGGATGGGGCAGCCACAGCTTCCCTGGGCAACCTGTTCCAGTGCCTCACCACCCTCACAGGAAAGAATTTCTTCCTGATATCTAATCTAAATCTCCCCTCCTCCAATTTAAAACCATTATCCCTCATCCTATTACTAGACTTCCTGACAAAGAGTCCCTCTCCAGCTTTCCTGTAGGCTCCCTTCAGATACTGAGATATGTTTAATATGCATGTTGTATATATAAGCATATTTAACAGCAGCAGTAGTTTCCATGTATCACGAAAACCCTGTTAGAGGCTGATATTAATTCTATTCAGACAGGCCCTTCTATTTGCGAAAGACCATGGGTGCCAGGAAATTGCCATGATCCGCATCCTTTTCCTGATGCCTGCCCAAAATTGCTGCTGCAATGAGCTCCCAACTGCTCTGACCCTGAGCTCAGTAGCATTCGCCCGCACGGTGCTCACATTCAGAAGGCTCTCTCTGCGTCCATCACAGCAAGGAGGTGTTTCCCCCACCCCGTAAATGATGAAAGGTTCACTTATTCAGGACCTGACTCCATTGAACTCTGGCTTACCTGGGAAAGCTTCCCATTCACCACAGGCAAGCAGAGTTTTCAAGACATGAATGTCTGGTTTATGAACATCTGCACTCCGTGAATGCTGAGAGTAAGAAATTTATAAATGTGAGGATTGTCCATACAGGAAACACTTTATATCTCTAAGGAAAAAAAAAACACGTTAGATACAAAACAGTACAATAGCCTAAACCAGCACTGATTCAAGATCATATTACCTCAATCTTCCAAAATTCACAGGAGAATATCCCTATCTATTCCTCCCTTATGACATCTCTCCAGTATACTCTCTCAGCATACATCACAGTCCAAAAATCCTCCTTTTCCAGGTGTACAAAGCACAGGCTACAGCCCCACCTTGTGCAAGCCCAGTCGATGTCACGTTGAGTAACTAACCACAAGGCACAAAGATCCTCAAGAGAAAAACATGCAGTGTAGGAAGCCTCATATCCTTAAGAGCCACCCAGAACAGAAGGCTTCAACCCATTCTTCAGCAAGATAAAGCCTACTGTCCCCTCAGTGGTGTGCTATCTGTGGTGTCACCTATCAAGCAGGATACCAGAAAAGCTGAATTTTGGCAGGGAGGTGGCAAGGGGGTGAAACACAGCCCCCACAGGCAAGCAGTTACTCTGAGCTCCCTTAGCTTTTTAGGGAAAGACTGCAAAGCTTTAGAAAACAGCACCTGCCTCAGGGTGAGATGTAAAATGATGGGCTTGAGCCAATGTCATGCTTCAGCTCACAAAGAAAACATCACTCCCAGGCAAGGGCAGCAAGTACGTAGGTGAGTACAGGTTAAAGAATTGCTGTTTGGAAAAAATTCCCAAACATACAAGGGTTAGCAGCAGAGGTAATGACATTTTACTCAGCAGGTTTCATCCAGTACAAAATCTGGGGAAAATACTCCACAAACATTTTACCATTGTCTGAAACCTGCACTAAAATTTAGTCCTCTACCAGCAGGCTCTGTTTACAAGACATTAGATAATCTTCCTTTCCCTCCTGCCAAAAGGTAAGGTCCCAGTAAAAGCTATGCAAAAGTCAACGCAATTAATCTGCTAAATGATGATTCAGCACCCATCATGCAGGAGTGAAACAGTCAATTTCATAGCTTCAGAAGACAGTAATGAATTTCATGCCTTCCTCAAGCATCAGCTACCCCCTCCCCTATAGTTCTGAAAAGGCTTATGGATTTAAACCCACATTTCCTTTGAAGATACTGTCGCACCACTGTAATATAATAGTATAATAAACTGACAAAGTCTACAAGTTCATTTATACCGCCTTTAATCAAGACAATTTCAACTGATTTTTTCTTTATTCTTGAGATTCACCAACACTGATACCTGTGTTTCCACAATGCAGCTCACAAACACACACACAAGAGGCACATATACAAGTTCAAATAATGCCATTACCTTCCAATTATGCACACATCAAAGTTTCTCCTACCCATGGGATCTTTTAGCTGCTACCTGTGGATGGGGGCTTTCTCCTGAGACTGTCCAGAATGGAACAAGAGACCACAAGCCAGAGCTGGAGACTGACCACTGGCAGGTTTCTACAGGTTTCCTTGAATTTTTAAGAAATCCTTTATAATTTTTTTTTATATAAGTTTAAGTTATATGGACAGCTATATGGTCAGAGGATCAGGAACTGGCTTGATGACCACGCTCAAAGGATTGGGGTCAACAGCTCAATGTCTAAGTGGCAGCCAGTGATGATTGGCATTCCTCAGGGGTCGGTACTGGGACCAGTGCTGTTTGACATCTTTGTCAGGGACATGGACAGTTGGATAGAAGGTATCCACAGCAAGTTTGCTGACAACACCAAGTTGTGTGGTGTGGTCAACATGCTGGAGAGAAGGGATGCCATCCAGAAGGAACTGGACAAGCTTGAGAGCTGGACTCATGTAAAACTCATGAAAGTCCAAGATGGCCTTTCTTCAACTTATTCAATGCAAATCACTTCAGATATGATTGAAAAAATGATTTGGTGGTTGAGGGTGAGTTGCTATGGGATTTTTGTGCAGACACAAATTCCCATGAGTTTGCTGATCAACAGAGTCCCAATAGACCTGGAATTCCTCTAGTATATGGACCCATCCAGCATTTTTTTTTAGCTCATACTGATGTTTTTGTTGCTCTATACCTAAAATGATTAAGAAATCATAGCTTTGCAATGCAGCAGCCTCTCTCTCAGTCACACTGCATATTCAAGACATCATCATTGGGTAGGTTCTTTCTTACAGCCATACGATTTTAAGCATCTTTCAAGACATAGTCAGGAAACGTAGTATGATGTGTTGTGGCTTTAGTGTTTCATTGATCAGGTAAGGGCTGAGTCCAGTCAGTTTGATTTTTAAGAAACATTACCTCAACCCCTTTTCTCCATGATCTGCTCCTGCTTCCACATCAATACATGCAAAAACCCCAAACCACTAAGTGACAACAAAACCAGGGCCAGAGTTGTACTCTTCTTGTTTCAGACAGGAAAATCTAAGTTCCCATAGAAAACGTTAAATTTTTCAAAAGATTTTAGATTTAAAATCCACCCAACTACTTCAGAAGTGACAAGGGGGCGGGGAGGGAAGGTGAATATTTAGCTTTTCTTAGAAAGGCTTGTACATTTGCAAAACAAAAAAAAAAACCTTGAAAGGGAAAACCCTAAACAAAATCAAGAACCCACTCTGCTAAAAAGCCAGTGTATTGAGCTCATCAGCCAGATTCTAATGGGCTCCCCAGAAGGAAAGACAAGTAAGCTAGAAGGAGTCTGGATTTAAAATCTTTTAGATTTAAGATTTAAATCCTTTTTAAAAAAAATATTTTAAGCATTCAAATGGTCATTCTACCTCTATCTCTTCATGTGCTCAAGAGTCTACACGTCTTTATTCTTTCCCCACCCATCAGTCAAAACTATTTCAAAAGGGATCGCAGTACCAATAAGCTGCCTTTCTAATCACAGAAAGGTAAAGTAGTAGAAAATGAAAATATAAACAGATGCAGTAAACCAGCATCGTCTATTTAGTCCTAAGCACAGCCTGACCTGCTGCAGTGGAACTCTGGGAACTGTCATTTATTTGATCTGAATATGAGGAGGACCAACCTACTGCAGCAGCACTTTGTTTTCCAGATCATTGTGACAGCAGTGAAAAAATATTGGGAGTTTCAAGGGCAAAGATGTCCAAAACTGCATCATCCCCAACCAACTGCAGCACCTCATTCCACAGAGGGATCTTTCCCCATGCCACTGCAAAGTCTGAAAAACGTAAACCAACAGTAACTTTAATTTGCAGTAGAAGGTCAGGCTGAGCTACAGCTGCTCTGGATCCTCCTGGGATCCAGGAGAAAGCAAAAGCCAAGTTCTATACGGACACACAGCAGTGACACTGGCAATACACAGCGCTACCAACACAACAGCTTCAAAGAAAATGAGTGCTTCTCCCCCCTTTCATTTCAACTGCATGTATGTCCCCAAAAAGTTACTTTTGGGAAACAACATGCTCCAGGAATCAGATTTTAGGTAAGGGTGCTTAAAGAAAACTGTTCAGTGATTTCTGCAGCTGTTATGAGTGGTGGGACGTGGGGCCAGGTAGACCTTAATTCTAGCTTTGAGAAGAGGGAAGAGAGGCGCTGAGAAACTCCAGCAGCTGAACATTTGACAGATCAACAGCTTCATATTCAGCCTCATTATAAAAAAAGATTTTTAACTTGGCAATAATTAAAGCTTTAGAAAGTTTGAATTACAGAAACTACTCAGAATAAAAACATGAAAATGATAAATGACAGAGATATACAGGTGCTACACTCAAAACCATGCTGATCTAAAACTGCTGTTTTCCACTCATATTTCACATTTTCAGGGCACGTTTTCTGTAGTTTCTGTTTCTAGAATATCCATTACTTGTCTATTAATGAAACCATTCAATAAAGATCCATATAGGCTCATACTTTATGTTACATACCAAGTCAAGTTCTGCACAGTTCTACCAACTTCCTACTACCCGGACATTCATGACTACATAAATACCCAGAACTTTATCCTCCAGCACATTAAAAATAAAAAATTAAAAAAAAAAAATCCCTGCTGCCATCCCAATAAAAAAATCAACAAGTAGGAGAAAAAGTCAGACTAAGAATACCGATGGCAAGGGCACAACTTGAGCAGAGATGTTCCACATTTCCCTCAGAGTGGACAGAAATATCCCCATTTGTGCAAATACAGCCTTAGTCAACAGGGTGACAAATCTGTACATAGATGAATGTCACACACTGACGTCAGTGCCAGAGCAACCCAATCAAAGTACAGATTTCAACTATTTTTAAACCCTAGTTAAAGTATTTTCCTTTCAAAAACAAACAAAAAATCATTAAAACTCATCATTTAAAAAAAAAAAATCCCTTAAAAAAAAAACCTACGTAGCAACAAAACAGAGCTGAAGTATTTATTTCTCTCTGGTACTGTGGACATAAAAGTGAAGCTACACCCAACCCCAAAACTAGCTGTTCCATCTGATGCGTCACTGCACTAGAAAGCAGAAGATAAGGATTTGAGAAAGCATACACATCAGATTGGCACTAGCATTTGTATTGGAAATTTACCCAGACAGGTTAAAAATAACCCCACGAATGTTTGCAGCCATGCTGAAGGTTGCTTGCAGCAGAGCTGCTGTTTTTATAGTAAGAGCTTCTGGCGACATGTGACTCACTATTGCGAGTATTTTTGTCCCCAGAAAGCACGCTGCATGATCAGGTTCCCTTGGCTGAGAATTAAGGTCATGGAGGCTGGTAACAACCAATATAACAGAGAAGTCAAGTTCAACACCTAGCCGATTTACTTGTTTTCCTTCTTAAAACTAAACCTCCATTGACTTACATTGCAAAAAGTAATTTCTCTCTACCAGCACTCCCCGGCCAACATTCCCGTACCACATTTCTATGGTTTTAAGTCCCATTACCAGACATCTCAGTTTCAATAATGTGAGAGTCAGCACAGAAGTGTTGACGTGGACCAAGCTGCAGAACTTCTCAATCTTCTGACCTTGCAGAGCACCAGTTTAAAGAGGACATAATTACCCTCAGAAAGGTGCCTCTGTAAGTAAGCTGGACAAAGGTCTACGATACCTCATCTGGTGAGTTCTTCTTCATGGTGACCCTGGGGAGTCAGGCTGGGCTTCACAGTCTCCACATAGAAAGGAACCAATTCTGATTGGGAATGCCTGATGCTGGCTTTACTGCCATCTGAAGGTGCAAGGGGCCTTCCTGCTTCCCTGCTTTCGCAAGTTGTGAAGTTTTCTATAAACTCTTCACATGGGGGTAAAGAATTTTCAGTAGCTAAATCTCCAATTCAGGTGAATGGACTCAATCATGAAGCTTCATCCTTACTGGAGACAACAGCAGGAAATGAATGGTTGAAGAACAGGAGAAAAAGGCAGGCCATACAAAGTTACAGTGCAATCCACACTGCAAATCAATATTTCATGGTTGAATCTAACCACTCATACCAGAAGTCACGGGAGGAAACAACAAAATAGTGCTTAACAGCACATTCCCATCGGCACACACCTTTTTCTTCATGTTTTCATCCAGCCTCCTTTCCTTAACGTTTGCCACCTTCCACACAAGCCATGCTAGTACAGACTCAACAAAGGATAAAACTTGAGCACGTATTTCCACAGGGTACTTGGAACCAAAGCGAAACTTCATTAAGTCCTGAAGTCCCCTCCATCTTTCACTCTAGCAGTGCAGGTACGGCATTCATTACCGCTTCCCATGGTACTGGTCTCGCTTCCAAAAGATTGTTCACTCACCTTCCAGCAGTTTGCAGAGCCATCACTACAAAAGCCTCATTCCCTGAGAAAAAGCCCATCTTACTGCTGGTTTTCCAGGAATGAAAGAATGTCTTCTTTTCTAAGGGTGGCTTCTTCACAAATATTAACAACTCCTTCACATGCGAGTTTACATCCCTTAACGCTGGAACTTACTGAAGTCATTACGTCATGTTAGGACAGCTGAACAGTAACCACATATAATGAACCCAAGTCCTCTTTCCAGGTTGTCCTTGAAAGAAGAGGTGATACAGATCAGATGCTACTTGCAATGGCTAGCAGCGTCTCTTCACATTGATCTCCTATTCTCATTCTTTGCTGGGTTTTTAAAGGAAGAAACTTTCCTTTTAAAAACAAGGAGCAATAATCTTTAATTCATTGCTAGCACTTCCTTCAGCTCAAACACAAAATTGACTGAAGAGTTTCTTGAAGTTATCTGTACTTAAAGTTAAATGAAGATACCAGCTTCATGAAAGATTTCTGACTACTTATTCCTCACAGAGACACAAAGTAAAGGTCTGTTTAGCATCTAAGGTACACTACACAGCAACCATTCAGCATAAAGCTGTCAATGCACAACAGAAAGATTTTTATTCGGTGGAACATCAGAGTTTCATCCACAACATACCCTCAGCAATCAGTGAAAGAACACACTGAGAGGAGCTGTAAATCAGCAGTACCAAACCCAGCCCACAGGATGCAGCTGGGGTGCCCAACGCAGCTCCCAGTGCCCTCCTGCTCCCGCGGAAAAACTGCACCTCCAGCTCCCATGGCCTCCT
This sequence comes from Thinocorus orbignyianus, assembly GCA_013400375.1. NCBI lineage: Eukaryota > Metazoa > Chordata > Aves > Ciconiiformes > Thinocoridae > Thinocorus > Thinocorus orbignyianus. The sequence continues at coordinate 458,910 of VXBW01002014.1, read as the reverse complement.
CCAAGCACAAGCTCCACTATCAAGGCACTGCTACCTTCTGAGGTTAGCCAGAGAGGGTAATATAGAAAGGAGAAAACAAATCTTCAGCAACCAAAAAAAAAATAAAGAAAACCCAAAAAACCCCACACAAGGAGGTTAAAAATCAAGAAAAAAGAAAAGAGGAAAATTAAAATCGGCTATCACTCAGTGAAATAATATATTTGCCTTGACTTGTGAAGATGCATATGAGGATGAAAACAGATGTTTATTGATTTCTCTTTCAAAGAAGGGGTTGCCTTATTTAATGGAAGACAGCAGAGATAAACCTCTTGAATAAAATAGCAGTAGAAGAATCTATTTCCCCAATAGAAAGGATCAATGATTATTCATTTTCCCTTTTATCCGCTGAGCCACATAGCAAATTTGAGAAAACCAACTAACTGTGGTTCCCATCTGCCCTCTTCCCAGGTGTTTCCCAGCTAAAGAATCCACAGCAGAGCGAAATCTACACCAAATCTTACAGAACTTAATCAAGCATGGTAAGTAAAGCAGCTTCACTTAGAATGTTAAACGTAATGCAAGTCTGCAGCTTGACTGCATGACCCATAGAGCCAGACATGCAAAGGTGGTCTCCTGGAACTAAGCAGTTTTGTCCAGTTCAGTTTAAACTGGAAATACGCTAGCTCTCAGATCTGGAGTAGCACACAGACCTTAATTACACCAAGAACACAAGTACAGAATAACAGAGTCTTTAAGTAGGAACCACGCTGAGACCTCTCAAGTCCCCTGCAGCACTTTCCCAACCCCCCCCAACAAATAAAATTCCATATTCAGAGAGGGGAAAAGGAATACAAAGTACATTTACTGTAATACTCACAAATGAAAAACTGTAATTGCTCTGCCTTGACATCTGGTTTCTATTTCACTTCCATTATATCAGATTACATAACAAACAGATGATGCACTAGAGCTACAGAGTTCTTCTGCAAGTCTTGGGTGGATTCGTTGTTTACATTCTTGTTCATAAAAATTTAAGCTATGCCACACACATGGGCATGCTTGAGGCAGACAAAGGCAAAGAGAAACAAGCAGTTTTCAAAGGCAAATGTAAAACTGACTTGGGGGGGGGAGGGGGGGTATCCCTTTAAATCCATATAGAAAATATTCCATTTCACAGTCCATTTTAGAAATTGAATCTGCACAAAACAGCACTTGGAGCTGTACAAAGTTTACAGGAAGAAGCCACAGGGAACACACAAGTTTACAACCGGGTGAAACAGTTAGGTAGGCAAGTGCCAAATTTAACAATACAAACAGAAATTCCACTCCGCCCTGTCATAGTAATGTTACCTAATTAAAGCAACTCCACATTGCATGTCCCCATTCCATCTTCTAATTTGGGTCTGTTAAATAATTCTTTTTTTTTTTTTTTTCCCCCAGACAACGGTCCTTTTAAGTTAATTCTGCTGTCACGGTGAGTATATGGCAAATGCTAATTTTCAAAATCAGACATCTACCTTGCTGACCCTGTCCCTAGGCACACATTCTAAAGTCTCTTTTGAGTCAGGAGCACATCCTTCCTCTGCAGCAATTCAGAAAGTCATGCAGTTGTCATGGAGCTGATCCAGCTGAACACAGGCGATCTTCACATGCCAGTGAGGTTTCATTCTTGTCTTCGGCACACAAAACCAGCAGCATACCCTATCAGAACAGATTACTGATTTCTTTCTAGAAACGTACTTCCTTTCTCAACACTGTAAGATGCAACGTAACAGTTGCATCTGTATATACTGTATTTCAGAAACAGGATATAATAATACATTTGTAGAGCTACAGTAACATGCAATACAATTTCTCAAGCTTCTAAACTATATGCTCAAACACGCAATTTTATTCTCCAACCCCATAGTTATCAGCTTGAGTGAGTCCCCCCTCCCCAAAACACAACACAGGAATGAAAAACCCACGAACTGCGAAACTGCACAGCTTGTGACAGTCCTCTGCCCCAGGGTGCTCAAGTTTCATCCGGAACAACTCTGAACTGTTTACAGATCCCATATTCACAGTAAATCACATCCACAAAATATTTTCCATGGTTAGAACACACCATGAGTGACCCCAAACTGCAAGTTACCCCCAGGCTTCCCACCGCAAGTTTGTCTGCATAGCCTTCTTTACCCACCCTTGCATATGTTCATGTCCTGCAAAACACAAGTAGAGCCAGCAAAAGCACCCAGGTTCTCAGGCACCACATCAGAAAGACTTATATACTCATCTAATACATTACATCATTGATCATCTTAGGTTCTCTATCTTGTTTCTTAGCAGTTCTACACATCTCCTACTGCTCGCTATCAGGCAGGACACTGGACTAGCTATACCTTGAGTCTGTTCAAGTACAACACTCTCTACAATTGGATTATAGCTTCCATAAAGACCAATTCCAACAGGGACTCTCCTGTTTTGGCCTGCAGTAACCTTATCACCACAAGTTGTTCTTGAAAGAAACAAATAGTGGACCCACTCTGCAGGAAGAGTGAAAGTGGTAGAGTAACAGCCACTACAATTCTAGGGTGTAAATTTTGTCCTGTAAGGGGATCCACAGGTCCACAACGCACAGCACACATTTCATAAATCCAGATTCCTACCACCAAGCCCTTAACTGTGTATCACGCACAAGCCCTACTAAGAACTAATTATCATTTTCCTTTGCATAAGTCCACTCACAGGAAATTTTGCAGGATGTGTATCCCTTTGATACCTACAGATTTCAGTCAATCACGTTGCAAGCAACTCCTCTTTCATACATCCTACCAAGAGAGGTTCATGCAAATGCAGCAACTGACTCCCTTCACATAATTACCTACTGCCAGGCTTGCAGGCATCTAACACTGCTTTTAGTAGAAATGGAACAAAACTAATTTTTAATCATTAGAACTGACGAAAACTTTCTAAAGAAAAGATTTTCTGTACTACAGCTTTACCAAAGTAGCTTGGTATCTACAGGCCCTAAAAGCCTGTAGACAGGTAGCCCAGATATCTGAACCAAACCAACAAAAGCAAGTACAGGATGGCCATGGTTTGTTTGGGAAATGCTGGCCAAGACTCCCTGCAGATGGGACCTCTCCGAGTAGAAGTTTAGTGACATTTAAGTTGGAGCCAAATATGAAAGTAATAAAAACATTGATGGATATCACCTTAATGCTTTCCAATTTCCAGAGGCCGGTTATTGGCTTTTGTCCCCACCTTCTTACATAAATCTGCACACATTTACGTTATGTGGCGTGTAGATGATATCAGAAATGTTGAAGGCATTAGTCATGGGCAAGTAAGTGGAAAAATACTCCAAAAATACCATAGTTTTCAAGAAGCTTATCCCTCAGGTACCACAATTATCTGCTGCCAACTCTGATAAACACAAAAGCAAAAAGGATACTTCACCAGTGACAGAGAATCACTTCTGGACATGTCTTAACAAGTTTATCATTAAGAATTAAGCAAGCAATTAATAGTATTAATCTCAGAACAAATAGACAATGCTAGGTGTATTCAACTTCTTTTCTACCTGAATGATTCCACACAGGACTAGGTCCTTAACAAGCACAGGAAGAAGTGTTTGAAGCAGCGGCTTAGGGGAAGACAGAAAGGAAAATAAAAAATAAATAAAAAAAAGAAAAGCAATGGCACCTCCCATTACAAAACACCAAACACTAAGATATTTAAACTCTCCTAAGGAGGTTCCACGAAAACAAAACAGAGGCAACAGCCCAGAGTAGAACAGCAGGCAGTGAAAAGGCAGAGCTGCTCAAGCCAACAGCCCCAGTGCTATTCAGAGAAGACTGCAAGCTCCTTACTCCAGCAAGTAGCCTACTCCAAGCTACCCCCAATTTGCTCTTGTTCTTAAAGCATCGAAATCAATGTACTTATTCTTCCATTTCTTCAAAATTTCTTCAGATGTCCAGCTATTAAAACACATCAGGGTCACATTACAGGCCTAAAACAATGTAACTGCAAGAGTTTTCTTCAAATCTCAGAAATCCTAGCAGTTACGTGTATTACTCAAAGGTAGCCTGGTTGTTGGTTTTTTGGTAGTTTGGCAAGGCAAAATTTGTAATTGGGATAAAAGTCTGTTATTGGACTAGGAAAAAATTAACAACTAGTTCCCAATACCTTGTATCAGCAAGGAAAGTTGCATGTACACCAGCCACTAATTTGACTGCAAAACCCACAATGGATCCAGCTTTTCCTTCTGTAAAACATTCAAGCTAAAGACAGAAACATACAACATACTCCCAGGGGAAGCTGTCAAATTGGCAAGAGGTCAGCTACCCATTAGCCAAAGGGAGAAACAGCTTCACATTTTGGAGTGGATAAACTCACGATCTAGTTTGACTCCCTTCAGTTATCCTCCAGTTGAATTCTTGCTTGCACTACCTTAATTCACTCCCAGTAAGACACCACACATCTCCCAGCCCATACTGATGAGGTGTTTATACCTGGCAAAGAAGTTCAAAGCAGCAGACTAGTCAAATATCATCTCCTCATGATGGGGGTGGGGGGGTAGGGGGGTGTACACAGAGGCAGCAGAACTGTCCTCTCCAAAAAAAAAATCAGCATACAGCTCTAGTCACAACAAGTCCTTGAGTGTGCCAAGAGCAGAAGAGTAAACTCCACAGGGAGGACAAGGGAGGCAGAGAGACATTTACGCTTCCTGACATTTTTATTTAAAGTAGCATGCGACAACATGAGGAAAGGGTCCACATGGTTCTGACTTTCTCAGAGGCCAAATGAAAACTCTCTCTCTTCAGCACCAAAATTTTAAGTGTTATTCATTCCTGCTCGTCACCTGTAAGCAAACTACTTCTCCATTCCTTTCAGACTGGCAGAATGCAAAGGCACAGCGCAAAAGCCTTCACTTTTACAATTATGAATGATGTTATTTTTGCCTTTAAGCCTCCAGTATCACAAATCACATCTTTCACACACATCAACCCCAGCTTCCCTCCACTCAGCTATTGTGTCTCCCAGACCTGTAGGTGTTTTCCTCCCCTAGCTTTGCCGGCTGAGTGCAATCAGGAGCGAGCTGTGACATCTGGCTGCCCAGCTACAGTGCTCAGCATAGCAAAGAGTTGCATGTGTAAGGCTGTGTAAAACTGCTTATAGGACAGTCCAATTAATAAAGAGCTACACAGGGCCAGCACACCATGGCTGACAACACAGCTGTCACAACAACTGTTCGATTTATGTTTAACCCCCTGAGCTTTCAACATCAACTTCACCTTTCAACGCAGAAGAACAAACTGCCATGGCCATTCACCATCGGACAATACCAGGTATCCGAAACCTCAGCACACGTTGCATTTTCTGCCCTCTTATCTGTTTCCACCAGCAGTTAAGTCTTCACTTCTGATCAAATGTCAGACAAAACATCTTCAAGCTGCCAGCATGCCTCTCTTCTGGCACAGCTATGGGCATTCTGCAAAGGTCAGTTGTTTGAAGAATCTGCACAACGTATCAGAAAGCCCTATGAGCATGAGATGCTTAGAATGAGAGAGTGAGCTGTAATTAGGTTTGTTATCCAGGAAAGAGGTCCACAGCAGCATTTCACAAGTCCAATACCGTGGGTCAAGGGAAACCTGCACAGCTGAATTTATCTTCTCAGCATCTAGAAAAGAGCTTGAGCTGAAACTGAAGTTCAGAGACCAGCAACAGCACATACAGCCCAGTGTTAACTAGTAGAGGCAGAGCAGACTGCTTTAGTCATGTTTAAGAGCCTTACAGATCAAATAGCTCTGACTGCATCTAACACATGAATCAGGTTATGTGGAAGCTCCAAGTCAGAAGTTTTCTAATTAAAGGAATCAGCAGGCAATCAGTGAAAGTGTCCAGCAGGCTCCACTAGTGGGAGGAAAAACTCCTCAGTTTGAGTTTTCTGCCCTGCGCCATCAATGGGCATGGTTTAGTCAGTAAAGTTACTAATGTGGAAGTGGCACTGGTAAATAAAGGGGATCTAAACTGATAAATCACTTAAAATTTGCCAATACTAAGAATATATTAACAAACCAGGACGCTAGTAACAACTTGCAAATGTGACAAAAACAGTCAAGCTCACACACATGATGAAAATGCAGCCTTGCAGGAAAACAGCTGAAAAAAAAAAATCAATTAAAGAGTGTGAATACAGAGCTTTCTGCCTCTTTCAAAGTAAGAGCCAGTTACAATCTCACTGACAACAGCTTCCAAATACTACTGACTACTTCATAGTGCAAAACAATCCCAGTTTAAGATACTGGGGAAGCAAGCCACTACAGTGAAAAAAAATGTCCCACACTTGTTTCTTGCAAGAGAAAAAAGGAGTTTCTAGCACAAAAGTAATCTTCAACACAACTGTCTCACACCTTTGCTTGCTAAAGCCACAGATATATGTGTCTAAACTAAGTACATGCATAATTATTTCAATATAGAAAATAAGCTCCCTCTGCAGAGCTCTCTAAGCTTCAAATCAAAACCCAAAACACAAGGCACCCTCCTTTCTGCCAGCCCTGCTCCCAGCTCACCCTCCAGCACTGCAGCACAGCACAGCTGGGCTCCTACACCTAAAACCATCCAGCTCTCTTGATCAACCATTCTCCAGCCAGGCTCTCATGAAGCAAGCAGCTTCAACATTAAAATACAAACCCAAATAAGGTGGAAAGAAGGAATTCCAGTGCCCATATGAAGCTATTTTAAAATTCCTTCCAGAAGGAAAGAAACTGCTATGGTTTTAGGCTACAAGGCCCCCTTGCTCCTGCTAAAAGTCCCCATCAACATATGCACTGCTGTGGTCTGCCCTTCTTTACAGCTCAATATTGATGAAGAGCTGCTGACGGTCTAACAGATATTGTGGTCTTAACAAGACAACAGTAAGGTAAGTAAGGACTGGCTTTCAATGAAAGCATCTACTCAGCAGCAGTGTCATCATCCCTTACTTTGAGACCAACATACCCAGAGCAAAAACATTAGTAAGAAGGTGGTTAGGCAAAAGCTGCACTGCATGTGTCCAATTTTAACTTGCTTATCTAGTCTGTGTCTTACCAAGGCTGACATTTCTCTAGATGATGTCTAGCTAGCCAAACCCAAGAATTCAAAGATGTTGCTAGGCTCATCCTGGCCACTACCAACATGTTGGATACTCAGGAATGAGCACCGGTGAGGTTGACAAGGCAGCAACCATCAGACAGGGCCACAGCGTCTCAGTGATTACCTCTTGGGACTTCAGGCACAAAGAAAGTCAAAGACACAACTCAACATGTAATGGCCAGAGTGCTCTCCCCCTGCCCAAAAAGCAGCCCAGAAAGCTCCCAGAACCAACCCTCATCTCTATGCAGGGAAGCAACCACACCATGTCCTAGCCTGGTTAACACAGTTATTTAATCTTCAGCTCTTCAGCAACCAATCCCTGGAAAAAAGGGAAACCAAAGCACACCTTGAGTTAATACACAGCCTTACTCAGCAATTAGGTCTGTAGCCCTAATCTGGTTTTAGCCCTATATCACTTATCTATACCACACCATGCTGATATCCCATTTATTTAAAAGCGTGTCAGATACCTGAATCGGCGAAAATGAGAAAGAGTGTGAGTGTGTCTGTGTGTGTGTGATGAGCAGGCTACAACACCCTGATCTAGCATCAGGCTACAGAAGGGCACAGCCCAAGCTAAACACAGCCTTAAGAAATACACTTTTGCCAGTTCAGACAGAAGGAGCCTGGACAAACAGACAGACAAGCGGCAACACACAGGCTAGTGAGTAGGAACTGACCCGTACACACTGCAGAGCTGGTATTTGAAGTAAAAGGTGACCACATAGCCAACTTCAACAAGAGATCCTTCACAAACTCAACCTTTAGTAACCAAGGCAGATTTAGGGTAGGCACACACACACACACACAAATTATTATACATAACCCCACATCCCTGAGCCAACTCAAAACAGCCTTTTTGCTGTCTAACAGCATCACATACTCCTGAGCAGGCACTTTCTGCCAAAATCCTCCAATTCAGGCCAGGCACGGGGTCTCACCACAGAAATGGTACAGAGGCATAAACATCACCAGCTGATTCCACAATTAAATGAAGGAAGAGTCCATGTGGTCTGCACACCAAAGCAGCTACGGCCAAGCAGTTGCCAAAAAGCCATGGTGATAAAACTACCACTGCCTTTTCCTGCAACTTTCAACATCTTGTGGCTTCTCCAGCACCACCAGGTGCACCTCAGATGCAGGAATAAACAAACTATACAGGGAAGTATTTTTAAAGAAATATTTTAATTCTCAAGATCTAATGGAAAGGGGGCAGGGGGAATATTCTCTGCACATTTTATGCGTTAAACTTGACCAAAACATGCAAATCTCTCTATGAATATTACTTTACAACTAAAGAGAAGAAGAGGAAGGGAAAGGGGAGACATTAATGCTGTAGCTCTGACACTTGGCACCAGTGATAACTGAGCCCCTACTTAAAAATACAGAGCTTGTCAAATCTCTGCTTGGGATCCTTACACTTCCTCTTCTGGCAAGGAAAATCAACTTTAAGTGGGCAGTTTTCTTGTCAAATGGACAGGTACTATATCTCTGGAAGCACATAAAGATACAAATCACATGAAGGCCTGCCCTTTCAGACTTCTTCCAGCCCGCAGTATGCTGACACGAGCATTAAGGTCAACAGATTGTTTATCGAAGGACAGAAATAATATTTGCAGAAGTTTACTATGAAACAAACAGTTTGATAGCAGCTACAGCTGACTCCTCAAAATGATCAAAACCAATTTCAAAAGTTTTCATCCAGGAGTGGTATGTCAAGGAATTTTCCCCTGAAGTTTTTGTCTGTATTTAGATACAGATTAAGAGAGTAAATAAAAACAAGAAAATACATCTACACATTAGACATATTCTTAACATTTCTCTGCCATTTGGTCCATCAAATCTGCTCAGCTACTCAATTTACAGGTAGGGGAGCTGCAGGGGCCTTGGTACAGCGATGCAAGGCAGACAGACACCTCCAGATGGATGGGGCAGACACCTCCAAGAAGACTGAACTGACTGTTTCATCAGGGCATTCACCGAGGAGAAACCACTGAAGTCTTGGGGACCAGCAGGGTTCATCTCAACCTCTGATTCACACTGACAAGGAGCTGCATATGTATCGTTTCGGCCTCTTCAGCAACTCCATCAAGCTTCTCTGCAAGAATCAAAATGCAGAAAGACAACTAAGTCTGAAGTGTTAGACTGCAGCTACTCTGTAATAGGTGGGAAAAAGTCTTTACGTCTAAGTCAGTATATTTCTTTATTGTCCCTTAAGCAGCAGGGCAATATTTCATGGTATTCAGCCATTTCAAACACCTCACATTTTCACTTTGCTCCTGTCCTGCTTTACTGAGAGTTGGGAGGAACACTGTCATTAAACTACTACTGACATTTTTTGCAATGGCTTTAGTGAGCTACTTCAGATAAGACTTAGTTCTACTAGTCCCTGCCATACTCTGACACCAAGCTGCAAGTGTCCACAGCATCCCACAAGCCGAGTGCCACAACCTGTCTTACTCTAGCAGTGTCACAGCTTGTCACAAAGAATACAGCAACACCCGGGTTACCTTCAATACATCCTGGTTACCACTAATAGTAAACTCGTTGCAGAGAAGGATTTTACTTCACTCAAAGAAAAAAAATCAAAACCAACAAAAAGGCCACCACAAACACCACCACCCTAATCACCTTGCACTGCTTTTTGTGATAGGAGAGCAATTTGAAGATGAGTATTTGCTTTACTGTTCAGATGTACTTTTTATTTTCTTTGCAACTGGATCTTTTAACTAAGACAGGCCTATAGACAGCAGTACTGACTGTGACTGGCATACTTGGAATGTGCTGTCATCCTGGCAATTCAATCCCAGTTTTCTTCCTCCTACCTAATAAATACAGATATGACATTTCCCAAAAATTAAGCTCTACCCTATCTGTAAAATCTGCTAAGTTATTTGCCAGGTTTCTTACCTTCCATTTCTTGAAGCATGCAGCACCCAGTTTGCACATCTGCTGTTCAAGCAAATGGCTTTGTAGAAGGTTTCTTTCATCTGATTGCTAGAACATCTAAAGAGCGAGTAACTGTTGCCTGATTATTTTGGGCAATTACCTCCAAAGCATCCCCTTTTTTCATGTAATGCTATCCATATTCTCCCTAGCAAAAGCAAACACCAATTCTGCTTGCAGAATTACCAGAAGAAAAAAAAGCAGTGTGAGCAACCAGATCAAAAGGCAGCTTTCCCAAGTGACTAAAGGTGAAGAATTGACAAGAGGTCTCGGGCTCACTCAGCAGCCTCCCCAGAGATGGAGAGTATGAAGCAGGTCACGCAGCACAGATGCTCTTCTAACCTTGGCTGCATCTCCCAAGTGACAACCCATAGGTAGCCTTGGAGCTGAGGATTGCAGCAGCCAAGCTGTGAAACAACTGAGACCTACCACAATAGCAAGAAGTAAGGAGGTGTGAGGAGCAGACAAGTTCACTGAAGAAAAATCAGCAAAGCCTTGAGAGCCAGGGTCAAGCAGGCCAGTAATATTCGTTTCCTAACTAACATAACACAAGCAACTGAGGGATGATGAGAAAGGGATTTGGCTTCCTCACAGCTGTAAAAACATACATTTGTTCTAGTAAATAACACAAACGCACCTAAAAACATTATCCTCTAAGAAAGTTGTGAAACAATATAATTTCAGAATTTAAAAAGTTAACAGAGGAAAAAACAAGAGGCCCAACTTGTAACCCGAAACGCAGCAGCTCTGATACCCATATCCCACAGAACTCTCTTGGACTTGACCACTTTGCAGCTGCAAAGTTAGCAACCTCTGGCCTCCTTTCAGGCATGTTAGTGTCCAACCATATTTACACTGACAGAGACAGGCAAAGGTTGTGACGATTTATTGACGCAAGAACTATTTCATGCTCCATGCCAGAAATTCATCAGTGGTGGAGGAATTCTCTTTAAGCACCCAGTTAGAAAGCGCTTTGGTGAAGTGCTAAAAACAGCAAGCCGAGGTCTTGCAAAACAAATGCGATTAAAAAAAACCCACAAAACAAAACACACATTAGAAGGACAGCTTTTACACAGCAGTTCCTTCAGAGAGTCTTCAGAAATTACAAGAAGCTCCTGCCTGAACAGAACTGATATGCATACCTTCCCCCATGAAAAAGAAAACATACAAGAAGACAAAGGTTTTAGAATGCTCTGAATTAGTTAAGATAAACTTATGCTCTATTTGTCCAGATTACCCCGTCTCAAATAGATCTGTGGGAGGCAGGGGTGACAGCTAAAGTGTAAGTGTATAAGCTGCTCCTTGTCCCTGCCTGCTGCAATTCTGGATACAAAGGAGCAAACCAGAGGCAGAAACCCTAGGACCTATTTGAAAAAGCTATTTTTTAAAGAAAAAAAAAA
>VXBW01002014.1:436720-447443 GCA_013400375.1 Thinocorus orbignyianus | reverse complement strand
AAAAAAAAAAAAAAAACCACGAATCTTTACGGCAGACTGAATGAACAGCATTACCCCTACCTGCCAAGAAGCCATCACGATAAAACTGTCAAGAGTTAGGAGCCTGCAGAACAGGCCTTCCACCTGCTGGAAAGAAAAAAAAAAATAATCTAATGCCAATCAGATACTCGCTGCTGGTGGGGAACAGATGCCAAAGACTTGCTTCTTGGTTTGTTAAGCTATAAGAATCGCATGCCTTCTCCTGGCAAAGGCTGTGTGAGACCAGTGGTACTTTATTTAGAATAAAGCAAAGACTTGGAAGTTTCAGAAATTTTTCTGAAGTGACAAGTGTCAAAGATTCAATACTTGGATGGTCTACTGGAGCTTGGTATATGGGCTCTGGTATTTTCATTCTTCCAGGTTATTTTTTGACTCAGAAGAGAAGCAGAATTAGCTTGGTCTAGTTCAGGCTTTTATGTCTTCCCAAAATGGTCAAGCATTTTATAGAACAGGAGCACAGTAGTGTGAAAAATGTTTTAAATTAACATGATTCTTCTTATAGCTAGCATAAAACAAAGGTCAAGAGTTAAGAGAGAGGGGGAAGTCCATTTAACTAGAAAGCGTAAGTTTTGAATGCTGAAAGAGAATAGCAAAAAAATCCTTCTCAATGGATTACCTCAAAATGACCCGAGAAAAACAGACCATGTTTTTCTGTACTGAAGAATTGTCAACTGACCAAAAATACCAAGTAGCATTAGAACAGAAATAGTAAAAAAAAAAATCTGACCTCCAACCTCTCAAGAAATAAACCAACCAAAAGGGGCATTACTTACCTCCCAACTGCTCCCAACTTTACTTGCTGGATATCTAAAGTGACCACATGTGTAAATAACCACATTGATCTTAGTCTATTGATTAGAAGGTGAAACCTGAGAGCAGAGTCATTGCACAGTAGTTCATGGAGAGCAACATCTACTAAAAAAAAAAAAAGTTAAAATACACAATATGCTGCCAAGAGAGGCACCAAACCCCACACCTCCTCAACCCTATGCTCACATTCCTTGCTATTACATCAAGGCTGATGTGGTTACATGACTACAGCAGCAGTTTTTTTAGAACAAAATGGTTACCTGAAACCAAAGTTGGTAGTTCAAAACTTACAAACTAGACCTCACTCCTGTTACAATTTTCCCTATTACCATTTTTATGCAGTTTGGCAGCGTAACAGCTACAAACAAAATGAGTACACAGATTCTTGAATACTGAAAGGGTAAGGACCGATTTATTTATTTTTTAATTTCTTTTTTTTTTTTTTCAATTCATCTGTCATTTCTCCAACATCCTGATCCTAGTCCTACCACAGAGCACAGCTGTAGCACAGTGAGAGTTTCCAGTAGCTCCCTCCACTGCAAACAACTCTACCTTGCCTATCATTAGGAGTTTCTTCTGGAGGAGGTAGCGGTGGCACTGGCAAAATCCTATCTGCTCATTTGTTCAGGTTAACAAAAACATCGATTTCAGCTACACAAGCTCTGAAACGGAGGGAGACAACACAGCACTCCTCATTCAGTGAGGTCCAGCTGTGCAATTCCTTACAAATGCCAAAGCTTCCACGAGCAACTGGGAAGATGACAGAAACAGAAAAAGGACCAATAAAGTAAAATTTACTACGTCCAGCCAATCCCAAAAAAGCCACCTCATGCATTACTAGAGATTGAGAGTAGGTAATAACACTTGTTGCCAAAATCTTACCCATTCTTACACTCTTTCCCAGACATAGGGATGTGGTTAGACTCCCAGACCTGGTTCTCCCCAGGGCTGACCCTGCACAGCCATCCTTGCAGGATGGACTCACGCCTTCAAAATGAATCTGATGTTGCTACACCAAAACTGAGTAGACCAGATACAGACACTGGAAATGAGTCTAGTCTGTGGATTCCCTGGCAAAGCCTGTGCTGCTAGGGTGCAAGGGAGGATTAACGGCGTTGCACTGAATCCCAGACACAAGCAAGGGCTTCTGATCACTCTCAGAAGAATTGGTGCCACCAGCAGTACCTTCAAGCTGAGTTCCTCCAGTGATTCTGGTGGACAGAAGTACACTTTATTAGGAAAGTTAAATGACAGTCCAAGAGAAGCAGCTTAGCACTCCCTTTCTAAACAGAATTAGCTGAAAAACTTGTGAATACGAGTGTACTAACCAGCAAAAATTCTCCATTACGGTCCTGATACGTGGACAGCTGACAGCAACATGTCTGAAGTCAGCAAACGAGTAACCCATGGAGTCAGGAGAAGGCAGAGTATGGCTGTGCTAGAAGGATCATCAGCTCCAACAGTGGCTTTCCATGGTATTATTGCATCTGGTCTAGTCCTGAAGGGCTTTTACCCACTACTTACCTGTTTTTTAAGCATTAAGCTTGAATCGTGCTTGAAATTCAAGACAATTCCCTGAATTGATACAGTCAGCACACACTTCTTTGAGTGATCTAGTGATCTTGATCTAGTTCAGTTTTGAGGAGATCACAGGGAGACAGGAGGATCTCAAAAAATCCCGATATAAACACTTTAATCTGTGTAATTCAGCTTTCAATAGGTACAAAGTTTAGCACTGATTTTTAAAAGGCTAAAAATTCACTTCAACATTTCAGAATATCAGTCTATCAAGCACCATCTAGCCCAACTCTGACAGTAGTTCCTGGAAGGAAAACCAAGAGCCATTGAGCATTTCAAAGCAGACAAGGGTACTGCAGGTAAAGCATATCATTTTTCCCAGGAGTTGGTGAAGCAACAGTAATTTGATTTTTGTTATAGAAACAAAGGGTTTAAAAGATTTGCCGATACACTAATTTCAGTTTTCTTAAAGGAAGAATTAATTGTATGCCCCGTTTCTCATTAGTCAGTGCACGAAAGATGCTAAAGGAGGCTCATCTGACTATTTTCTTCTTGCAAGAAAGTCACTAAAGCCATGGCCCCTGCCCCAGCCAACCTCTACCTCTCAGAAACCTCAATGGACAAGGGAAAGGAAACCAAATACCACACTTCAAGAAAATTAAAATAAATAAAAAAAATAGAGGGGATAGGAACAGAAAAGATGACAGCAACACACTGTACACCTTGCCACCGAGTCTCCATTCGACCAGAACATCACAAGGGCTCAAAAACCAAAGTGGATGCTGCAGTTTTACTCTGAGGCACACTGCAGAGAGGGTTAAACTCTGTTCATCCTACTTCAGTAATTGCACTCCACTACCAGTTAATTAGTCAGGTGAATTATTTGAGATCTAACCCCACTGAGCGTCTTTGAAGCTCCTAAGTGCAAATTCATGAAAACTAGAAAACAGCATATAAAGTTACCCTAAAATCCATGCAGTGTTATATTTCATAGATGTTATCTATGAATAAGATCATTCTCATTGATTTTCAATAATGTATTTACTTTTGATCACTCCACTTGGTACCTCAAACCTTGCAGGTCTCAGTGCACTTCAAAGGCCTGTCTTGCCTAAACAGAAGAGAATAAAGGGTGAAGGGGAAATTCACGGTATAATGCAACCTACAGGGGGAAAATGGACTTGTCAAGTCCTTACTGAAGGATAGCAAAATTAAAACATCCACCATTTTTGCTTCTCCAATGAGGCATCTGGTATTTCATGTTCAGTCATGCCTGGCAATTTTCTGTCTGTAAACTCAGTTTCTACATATGTTATTGGATGGAAGAGAAAAACATACACTAAAAACACACTGAAAGAAGAAACACTTCTGCAGTTATTTCTCGTTCTTCTCCCCAAATCAACAGTATGACAGCTTCTTAAAAAAAAAAAAAGTCTCCAAACGGTTTTGACCAGGAGCTCTCAGAAATAAGGCAGTACCTTTTTCTTTTGCAGTGAGGGTAAACAGTACCTGCCAAAGCATAGGTAGCCAGATGGCCAAACTCTTAGACTTAAAGGATGAAAAATACCATGTATGGCTCACTTCCATCTGAGAACAAGCAGATTTTCTGCCCCTCCTCTTGAATTACTTTCAGGATCAGTGGGTGACTGAAACATTCCTTCAACAACAGCTCTGTCCTAATTGATCTGACCACATCAAAGGCACACAAACAAGCCTCATCAGCCCAAGAGCCTGGCATAAAGGCAACCAGCTGAATAATTACAAATAAATGCTGAGAATATATCCTTTCTTATAGCCCAGAAACAAATTTATTTAGGGAAGTATACATGAGATAAGGTACAGGTCAAACTGAGGTTGACCAAAAGTGGTTAACAAAATGCAGTAACTGAATAGAAAAAGGTTTCTTTCCTTTCCAAGTGAGACACCAAGTCCCAAGGACTATCTCAAACATTATTATCTGACTTTAAAAGTATAACCTTTTTTTATACCCTTTTCCAATGCTGTACCTCATTTGAAATAATTCAGAGTTCTCTGCCTTTCATCATAAGTACCTGCTTCTCATCTTCGCACTGCAGGATATATCACACACTAAAAAGCTTACTTTAGAAACAGGCTTATAAAGAATTTAAAGTGCAAGAACTGAATTTAAAGAAAAAGTAGAAATGAGAGGAATGTACTTAGCAGGGACACTGACCTAGAAGGAACTTCAACTTGAACCCCAAGTTGAAGCACAAAACAATTCCCTTTCAAGGGTACAATAAAAATCTTGTACAAAAAGTCTCAACTATTTGATGCTCCAGAAAGTGAAAACTTCACAAGTTTCATGGTAGCAGCCTTAAACTTTCAAGGTTCTCAAAATGATACTATTCTCAAAGAAAATCCAGGACAGGCTCAGCTTACATGTATCTAAGAATCAGAAAGCAAGTGGAGTAGGTATTCTGTCACAGGTTGAAGAAAGGAAAGTGAATGGAAACATGCCCAGCTCCCATCCACAAGGGTTTTCAGCTCTTCTAGCCAAAGCTTCTCACTGCCAGATATTGTTGCTGAGTTTACTTCTCAACCAATCTCAAAGTCACTCCAAACGTGGGATACCAGTCTGCTCAGGGCAACAGCTTCAAGGCACAGCTGTAGTTCTCATTACTGAGTTCCTACTACACAAGCTCGATGCTTACCCCACTGCTGTAAAGGACAGGTGGCAGCATCCCTTCCAAGACCCTGTCACCTTGGCTGGGCATGCCAAACAGTTGAGCTTTTGCCCCAAAATTTAGCTTCCAGTGAAGTGCACACACAGGGCACTGTGGGAAGAGGACAGGTCTGGAAAAACTTTTGTATTTGCATCTAGATAAGAGACAGCATCAGAGATTATGAGGTTCTAGTTATACTCACTACTAGTAGTGTTTTACTTGTAAACAGGAGCCTGAATGCCCAGTCTAGAATAATCCAGTTGTAATGAACTGGAAAACCCGTGGAAACAGGGATAGACCACATCCAGATGTTCTTCCAGATTACAACCACCAAGTATCAGTCGTGCCCCAGTCCTGCTAAAAGACAAATGGAATTTACTCCTATAGTGCTCATGTTTACTGAAAGAATGCTCTTGCCACCAGATAACTTACCGAAGCAAACTCATTACTGCCAGAAAGTAGGTCAGTGACATTTAAAGCCAGTTTGAAATGCATCTCCACAGAAACTTCTTAATCTTTAAAAAGAGAATACATAAAATATTTATTGGATGGTGCAAAATGTTTGAGAGAGTAACAGGGAGAGCTCTTACGTATACTGGATGAAATGGCTTTCCATGCCTCATTGTGCCCTGGAGCATGAAAGGAGAGTGGCTTCTTGCGCTCAGCAGACAAAATGCCATATAAAAGTACTTAACAATCTAGAGAATCACAGCACACGACTTGTTAACTCATTTTCTCAGTGTCGGGCTATCATGAAGCTTTCTACCTTCTCTGGTATCTCCTCTTAATCTTAATGATCCTGCTGTAGGTTATTCCATATGATGTGGAGAGACATATCTGAGACAGGCAGCTCATTCTTAAACTTCAATATTCTTAATTATCAAACATTCAGCATTTTAAAACGCAAATAAAATTTGCATCTCCGCAAGAGTAGCTCTGAAGAAAGAACATAGCATTTGCATTCAGAGTGGCTAATTCCTGCAAGATAACATTTCATAAACAAAATGCTTCATTGAACATGGAGATTTTCAGCTTTTACAAAGAAAAGCAAACTTTAAACAAATACAAATCAGTTGAGTGATTAACTTTAACTGTTCTGTTTTCTTATTAAACTAATCTTTATGTATAACTAGTATCAGCAGAACAATCTTTACTGATTAAAGAACCAAAAGACAGTGAAACTCAAGCCACTGAAAATTAAGGAAGGAGGTAGAGGGTGACCACAAGAAATCATTTAAGGTCAATAAGAGAGGGGATAAAAAAAGAAAAATTAAAAAAAATAAAGTTAAAAAAAAAACAAAACAAAACAAAAAATCCACACACACTCACAACTCAGTCAGCCTGTGTAAGATGGGTGGCATCAGCACTATAGGTTATGTAAGGTAAGTTTAAATTGACAGCAACAGAACAGGTTAAGAAGTGAAACAAAACATGTTTTGCCCTGCCCCCTCCAGCTTTGTCATAATCCCAAATGTTGTTTTAATTAGCCAAATTTTCTTAATTTTACTTGATCTGTTATAGCACAATTTTAGTGTTTTTTTCAGATTTGTTCCAGTGCTGGAAGAAGTGGCAACTCTTCTGCCAAAAGATAAAGCTCAGAGGCATCACGTGCTCCTTACCTTGACTAGGTCTATGTAACTCCTGCTCCATCACTGCAGGGGAAAGCATGCCCTCCTGCCTCCCCACCCTCCAGTTTTAGGCCCTAACTCCTTCCCCTTCGTTCTGCCCAGCAGTTCCACCCAAAGCAGTTTGCATTCCTGCCCAGGAATTCATAAAACATACTGACACCCACAGGGAGCTGGTCATTCCTCCAGAGAATGGGCACAACGGGCAGGCAGTACTTGTGGCAAACTGGACACCAGGAGCCCACCTGGTTCTCCCGTTCCTCACGCACACAGCACACCCACATTTCGTGGTTTTGTGGCAAGTTCAGTTCACAAGAGCTGCTGGTCTTAACCCAAGGCTCAAGTAAGGAGACTACAGAGAGCGCTTTTAGCTCAGAAAACAAAGGTCAAGATCTTTACCCTACATCTAGGGCTCAAGACAGATTGATTTACCCATTGGAAGTTCTTGAGGATTAATTTCTCCCACCTGGCCATTCTTACTTCTCATTCTCTGAGAAAACTCACTTTAAAATATAACCCCCAAAAAAGTGGCAGTAATGAGGAATGGGGGATGCAGGAGAATTCATACTTTTCTTAGACATCTTAGTTTTCTCCACATTTTTTGTCTTGTTCAATGAGAAGCCTTCAGTACCCAGTACTTCTGACAAGGGAGATTTGCAGAGTAGAAGAAAAAAAAGAAAAAAATCCACGCCAAACAAATAAAACCTTCATTCATCTATGCTGCAACAATTTCATGGCACTGTTCCTTAAACATCCTACTAGTGATAGGCTTGGAGAAGACTGGAGAAGAAAACTTGTACCCACTCAAGCAAGGTTTAATAGGCTCTTGAGTTAAGCCAGAACCCTCCCTTAAACAATGCACATCATTAGTAATAATTACCTGTAGCTGTATAATCAAAATAGCTATTGCAACTGACATGGAAAGTCCAGATGTCATCTTTGGCAAGGTTTTGAAAATATTGCTACTAACTATTACAAAACTAACTCTAAAAGAGAAATAAGCAATCATAATACCACAGTGAAAGTCAGGGTTATAAAGCGCCATGATACATTCCAAAATTTCAAACCAATGCTTGGAAATACAACCAAATAACCAAAAGCTGAGGAAGGGCACAGGGACAATTCCTCAACAGCACGTCTTGAGAACTAAGACTCTGCAGAAGTCAACACTATTCGCAAATAATTTTATACAAAGCACCCCAGCAGAAGACCATTCAGGAACAAAAAAAAAAAACAACACTACCACAAGGTCATTTCTTCTGCTTTTTCAACTTTATGAAAGCTTTTCACCCTTTAAACAACCTGCAGGGCAACAGTTGACTACAGTCCTTGAGTTTCTATCACAAGTCCTTCATTGCAAGGGTCACAACTGTCAATACGTTTGAGCTATATTTCTAAATAATGCAACTGCAACATTTTATGTTTGAAAGGGCTAACTACCAAAGCAGAAAAAAAAACATTCCCCTATTAGTAATCTTACTTTCTATCAAATACTCAGTAGTCACAACCTCAACTCTTTCTGAGCCATCCCACACCTTACTCTTAAGGCCTGAATGTGGCAAGAGCCAAGAAGGTTGCTTCTTTTCTTGCCTTCTTTCAGTAGCCCTTCTTCCGTGGCTCCCTGCTACACCATCAACACAGAACTTGAGCCAAAGTAGCACAACAAATAAAAAGCAGCAAGATAAAAACAAACAAACAAAAAACAGTGAGGGGAGTTAGCAGATTAATTAAAGGAAAATAACACACATCAGCAGCAGGCTTCCAATATGGCTCCATCAACAAAATAGCCCAAATAAGATGCACATTCCCCTTACTCAAATACCTGGAGAGCTGCTCCTTAAGTAAAGCGATAACCAGTTAGGTTTGTCTGTTGGGTTTTGAATACAGGTATACATTTAACCGATCCCACCACACTGGGGGGGAAAAAAAAAAAAAAAAAAAACCAAAACACAACACCAATAGGTGACCACTATCTCCTCAGTTTCACTCATATTTGAGGCAGGAAAGTGTTTGGATACCAACTATTTATTTATCTGAAGGACAGATCTCTTGAAAAACATCACATTGCAATAAACGTGTCACAGGTGACTATCTATACGCACTCTACTCATGAATATACTTAGTTTCCCAACTCTCCATAGTACCAGATGCAAGTTTCAAAATCTAAGAGACTGCTACATTACAGAAGCAGAAGCCAGATTTTCCCTTTTAGATAACACTGGTAAATTTGAGAGACATACAACTTATTTCAATTCCTACATTAGGGTCAGATTTCCAACACCGCTGCTTGTAAACTCCAGCATCCCTATTTACTGCAGCATTTCTTACTCCCTGCCTCAGAAACACAAACAGGCTGCTAGAAGTAATTCTGAAGCAAATATAAAATTCTTCCCCCACAGCTATACAGTTCCTTAAATCTTAGGAGCTATTCATTGGCTTTTAACTTCAGTCTTATTTGACTGTTAAGCCCAAAACTGATTAAACTGAAGTCATGAAAGTAATCTCTCAAAGGCACAGTTAACTAAGTACTTTCACATGCTTTGTCATTGCTGGATTACTTCCTCCCCAGCAGTCATTTTCTCTACCATAAACTGACGCAGTCGAAGCAATCAAAGCAGGCATATCATACAAACAAAGCACAAGCTCACAAAGCTCTGCCCAACAGAAAGTCACCTGAAACTCAAGAAACAGAAATGCAGGAGATACTCAATTACCTACTTTCTAGCATCAGGGTATCTACAGAACCTCTTCAGACAGAAACACACATTTTGTAGCAATGAATCATATGTCCTAAATTACAAGACGCGTTAGGAACGATTCCCCAGACAATACTGAGATGGATCAATTGACTCTTGTTGCAGCAAAACTATTGTTTCTTACTAAAAAGTACTTTTAAAGTCAAAGAGTTTTCTTCAATATCAATAAAGACACACCAGCAGAACCATGGCCATTCCTTACAGATACACTACATACCATTTTAATACTTATCAGCAGAGATTTAACAAATTAACCATCTGGTTAACATCTCAGAAAATACCTACAACTCTCAGGGATATGTAATGCAAAAATAGGAAACCTAAAATGGCAAGATTTCCTTGTAACTCTGGAAACAGCAAGACAATTTTCCATCAACACGCAAAGCCTCGGTTTTAAACAAAAGTGAATACGGAGAGAAGGACTGGATTATCATTTCAGTATAACAAAGTCTGTTCATGCAACAAACACAAGGTGTTCTGCTGTTGTTACTGGATTGAAAGCGGTTTTGCCCTTACCTGGATGGCTTTGGGAGCTCATTGCTAGTAATGTCAAGTCCTTGGGAGAAGGGATTCAAGATGGATCAGTTCCCACACAAGTAACAGCAGCTCTGACGAGCTCCAATGCTTCACCAATACATAGAAACTGGAAGTGCAGATTAAATCATGGCCACCTTGTAAAATCCAGGGCACAGTGACATGCTGAGTTGTATAGAAAGTAATCCAATACGGTAGCGGAATATCTTCTAATGGCTTTCAAAATGGAAACCTGCCATTAAAGAAAAAGATGTCTACATTAGAGAATTAACATTTATAACCATTTAAATTACACATTATAATATATTTATCCCCAGAAGATTAAAGTAGGATACTATTTTAGGCATTAAGGTTGCAGAGAAAGTAATTTTCAGAGTTACAGATGTAATTTCAATTAATAGCCATAAAAATACAGACTAGTATTTAGCATCATTAAAAAAAAACCCAATAGAAAAAAACCTTTTCAACTGCACATTCAAGTCTTAAAAACCCAAACTTGCATGCTAATTCTGATCCTCCAAAAGCACCATATGAAGCCACTTCAGTCCAACAGCTTCCATATTTTAAAAGCCATATGTATGAGCGGTAACTGTACTTCATGCATCTGTTCCCCAAAGAAGTCTGAAGAAAAATTCCTCAGTGCCAAGAAGTGGTCTTGGAGCAGGAAGGGAGAAAACCCACACAATCAATTTCACTTCCACTCAGCTCAAGCCTCCAACAGATTATTAAGAAGCAACTTCATACTGCCCCGGGGGGG
>VXBW01002014.1:410768-436710 GCA_013400375.1 Thinocorus orbignyianus | reverse complement strand
ATCCACTGTTCTCAATTATTTTAAATTGTACATTAGAGGGAGGAAGAAGAGAGGAAAAAAACCCCACTGAGTTAGGAACCTAGTACACCCCTGCACCTCCCCAAATAAAAATACAAAAGCAGTAGGTAGATATCCTAGCTTATAGAAATCACCACAGACACTGTTTCCAATGCAATGAGGAATGCAGCCTGCTGCAAGGTGTCCTGAAGTTCAGGTCTGGGAAGGTTTCTACCAAACAGCATCCAGTATTTCTTAAACAGCCACGTTTTACAGGCAAGGTATCTCGAGGAGATTGCTGCTTTAACATACAGAGAGACCTGCCGCTGATACCCGCTGCCAGCTAAAGCTACTGAAACAGAGTGAGCCAAATTGGCGTGCTTGATGTAAAGTATGTCAGAAGTACAGGTTATTTCCCTTCTTTGCACCAAAAAAGTCAACAGCATTCAGACTTCCAACAGATAACTTGTCTTGGATATCGAGTATGACGTGTTACCAGAGGGCTGGTACCCAGAGGAGTTCCTCTACTGCCCTGGCAAGGTGGTGTTGCCCTTGCGCCTTGGCTACCAAGAACAGTTTATATCCAGCTCTCCCGATCCTTGCTTCAGACATGAAGGCAGCCTGCTGGCAGAAGTCAGCTGGTTAACCCACCTAAATTAATGCAGCTGACTGCTCAAAGTAGAACAGGGAGCACTCACCCCAAACTGCTCCACCGAGCAGATCTGAGGGTGTGGTGACTCCAGCAAAGAGACAGTAATATTCCTTGGGTGGGGGATGATGATGATAGTAACTTCCACTGCCGCTTGCACAATGAGCATCTGTCCACAATTTATCTGTGCCATTACATTTCAAGCAGTCACATCTATTCTTGGAAGAGCTCTTATATTCATGTTCCTTTCCAGTAAGGCAGCAAAAACAGGTCTAAGACTGAAAAACTACCACCGGCACATGGGATAGGCACTGCTTTGTAATGGTACTTCACTGGTTTGCAGAATAACACCCAAGCAGGTGCTGGTGAACAAAGAGCCCTTCCTTGCTGTATTTCATTAAAAAAACCCAAAAACCTTAACTGGCCGTTTGTCTCTACCCCAAGCACCTCGGTATTACTAGTCTCCAAGTTCCTCTGCCCATCTTGCATTTTTTGAGGCATGGAACGCTCTTTCACATTATGCATCAAATTCAAGAGAAAATTACTTAAGTGTCATTTCTAATCCCTGCAGGTCTCTGCCATCCCAAATGCTCAGGATCTTCCAGTTCCATTAATCTGCATATCCTGTTAAAAAGAGTCAGGTCAGCTTAGACCAGGCATTAGTGAAGTACTAACATCACTTATTTCCAATAAGAACAACAGGTAACATCACAGCATATGCAATCTCAGCTGTAGACAAGAAGGATTTGGAACGGAGCTCACAGATTTCCGTGTACTCATTTGCACAGTGCAAGAATGAAGTATGGAGCATGAACAGTGAGATGTGTATGCACTTCCCAAAGAAACAGGACTGAACCAGCAGCAGCAAAGCCATTTAACAGCATCACCAGTTTACCTACTTCCCCTTCTTCCCAAAAAAGTCCATCTAAATTCAGTCAGACATGAGAGAGACTCAAAATATTAAGCTTCTGTGTGTTTTAGTAATACTAGTGCCTGGTCAGAGCCGGGACGACACAATATAAATTATCAGACGGACAAGCTATAGATTTAGTTCATCTATACTTTTTTTTAAAAAAAAAAAAAAAACAACAATGCACATTTCTTACATTTCTTCTAGAAGACTGAGTAATGTATAAGCAGAACATCTTTACAGGATACAGAGAGCCGTCGTCGTTTCCTAACTTATTTCACCACCAAGCCCTAACTTTCAGTTACCACTTGCACCATTCCCAGTGCTGTCCAATGAGGCACTTCCAAAGTGGTCAAGAGCTGTCCAGCTCCTAACTCCCACAATTCTTAAGTGACTTTGTCGTTTTGTCACTACTGTACAAAAATACTTGGCAAATTAGGAGATGCGCAATGCTGTCTATCCCTAGGATATTTGGAGGACTGTAGGATTTTCCAAGCAAATTCTCTCATTTTAAAAGAAAAAAAAAAGTTAAAAAACTGCAAACAAAACAAAACAAAAAAATTAAAAAAAAAAAAAAAACTCAGAGCTTGTTTTACTTCTACTCCACTGCTTTCCAGGTTAAGGGTGATAACCTCTGGCCACATCTCAGTCATAAGAACAGCATGTCTACTCCATACGTGGTCCAGAGACATGTTCCTCATGAGTTCTTCAGGCACAGGCAATGACTGGGTCCTGGCCAGGACGGGCTGCTTAGGCAACCTGCCCACTATCAACCCAGACACACTGTATGCAACAGGGATGAGCACGTTTGTTTACAGCAGCACAATCCTCTCATCTGTGACTTCACAACCAACTATTTTGGCCAGACAGGTCACTCACCTTCCTTTTTCAGAGGGGATCACAGGCACATCAGGCTTTGCTGCACACGTACTGGAGTCAGACTCACCGGGCTCCAATGTGCATAAAAAGAGATGGATGACTGCTGTCACAGGAGCATTTTGCATGGTTTGCGTGCTGTCTCCACATGAACCCCAGGATTGCCTGATGGCTAGGTGAATTTTCTCAACAGACAACAACCAGTGGCACACAGACTGTGCCAGCTTTGGCACTTCACCTGAAGTACTTCCTTTGCCTAAAGGACAGCCACAGAGCATCAGCACACAAAACAGTGGATGGCTCTGAACATTTCAGACTACTTTCTGTCAAAGGCCAAGCAGCATTATAGGCTCAAACAAGCACGTAAAACACACACTCTTATTTGTAAATCAGATGTAGCAAACAGGACTGGTATGATCAAGCTTTCTGCCTCACAGGAGAATTGTTCAGTCTGGTCCCTGCTGGATTTTTAAAAATCTCTGGATTAGGAGCACAAAGTGCAAATTAAGGCATATTTATTTCAGCCTACTTCTACCAGGGTATGCCTGAGAGCACATGCTCCCTAAAGCTATGCAGCCTGGTGCATCTGCAACTGCATCCTTGCCACATCCCTGGTTCAGAAGGTTGCCAGGGCCTGAGTGTGCTGTCACCTTCTTGTCAACACCTGATAACAAGCCTCCCTATCCGCAGTCACCATAATGCAAGGAACAGAGTGAGGGGCTGCAGCATCAGTAAAGGCATCTTGTTTCTCAGTTGTTTTGGCACCTCAACAAATCACCATCCTTTACTATACACCTTTTCCTAGATTAAAGGCACTGCTGGTCATTTCAGCTTTTCTGTTATTCATCTCATACCAACGAGTACATTGCACAACACACTCAGTCCTCAGCAGTACAGCAGGCAGATTTTCAGCATTTATATCAACGGAGGGATGCGTCTGCTTAAAACACTTTCCTGAGACTTAACTGTTTCTTCCAGAAGCTGCGAAGGAAACAGTGTCAAAGTCGTCAACAGGCTGGGTCATCATGCATGGTGACAAACCACTTATGCACAGGAACAGCACGTACAGGCAGAAAGCACACGGCTCTGAACACAAAGCTGGTTTACAGCTCTCTAAAACTAAAGGTTCCTCACCTTCCTCCTCTCCAGCTGCATGACCAGGCTTGCTCCCCAAAACCATACAGATGATACAAATGTGCGACTCAGTTCCAAACTATTCCTTCCACACACTCTCCAGGACCACTTTTTCCCCACTGGGGATCTAGCCAGCCACTAAGAGACAGAACTGCATGTGAACTAGGAAATGCAAGTAACCCAACAGTTTTCCAAGTTTATTTCCATACATTTTGTAGCTACTGAAAACTTCTGCCCCCATTAATAAGTAACAGGAATCTTACAGTTCCATGACATGAATGTTTTGACAGTATGATCATTCACCTTCCTCTTCTCAGCCCAGTCCAGGTGTGCCTCTAGTCACAAGTAGAGATGTGCAGTAACCAGTAATTAAAATTATGATAAAGCTTTATTTACAAAGCTCCACTTTGCAGAGCTTAAATTGCTACAGTGCTTCAGTCAAGATAAAAATCTTGGCCTAAGGGTGAAGTTTCAAGACTGTTTTAAGTCAAGTCAGTCTGGTTGCTTCAGGATACCAAGCTGTGGATGACCTCGCTTCATCTGCTGGCCTTCTTAGACACATACCATCAACACCCCCAGATGACAACACTATAGCCAGCTGACAAGATCACTTGAAATATCTCAGTTAAATAAACCTAACTGCCTGTTGACTCGGTATACCTGCTATTCCCAGTGCTGTCCTCTGAAGTTTATTTCTAGATGCAGAAAAAGCTACTCTGCGTTTCCAACCCCTGAACATTAAAAGCTTTGCAGAAGACACCACCTTTAGCAGGACAAGGAAACCAGCTCCGTGAAGACAACAGCAGAAGAGATGCTAGGAGAACACCTTTTGCATCCTGGCATTTCTCTATCAGCTCTCAACATCACACGGTTTGGTCTCCAAAAGCCATGGAAACACTCATCTTCCAAAAAGCATTATCACCAATCCTTCTGCTCAACACTACACATTAAATACTTACAGCAAGATTTTTATAGGGTTTTTTTTCCAAAATCTGCCAAGGTATTAGGTTCCTTGCTACATTAACAGGCAAAGTGTGTTAAATTTAATCCTACACGCTCCATGTAAGATGATGATAACAACATCTTCATGCTTGCTTGGATTCCTACTTGTAACATGCAGCCTGCAAACAACCCAGTGCTGCAGCATGCACGTGCTTTGTGCAGACTCACAGATGTAATAAGAGGCAGTGCCTCTGGTGGAGCTTATTGATTAAATCTCTCCTTTGGCAACAAATCCCAAACTTTATTCAGAGGAAGAAAAATAAAAAATACCTGCCTTTGCTTTTCAGGAGTTGTTTAAAAAATACTGCCTATACAGGATCTATATAGGAAAAGAGCACGGGACAAGGAAGAGGCATATGGCTGTTTCAAAACAATAATAATTTTCTGTGACCACAAAATTATTTACTGCATCTTTATTTAGAGCAGCAGCAATGTGAAACAGTCTCCTAGGCTGATTCTTCTCTCTAGGGACCATGTTACCAGAGCCACCACTTTGCAAGATGGCAAAAACAGTGGCAGTAGTCCTGAGGACCCACACCGTCCTTCAACAACATCACTTCAAATCCTGCTTCTCAAGCAGAATGCAGTTTTATTGAATCTGTCATTGGAGACCAAGTCTCACAAGCATTGACTACTTCCAGAAGTGCCGGTTTCCTACTCAAAACAGACTTCTCCCGGAAAACATATCTGCAAGCCTCAAACATCATCAGGCAACCTCTCAAATAGTTTTAAGTCTCTGAACGCAGCGTTTCTGTCTCTAAACACATACTGCAGAAATAACAGGCTGCACTGTAAAATACACCATCAGTGTGCGTTTTAATGTTAAGCTGTGGACAAAAGAGCAACTAGAATACCATGACAGTAATAGAAAATAAAAATAGAACAGCAAATTAAATTTGCGGCAGAGTTAGCCCAGTTCCTCAAAAATCATGAATAATTTGTGCAAATCTAGATGCTCCCCCTCTATTTCCAAGCACAGAGTATGAGAGTTTTAAACCAAGAAAAAAAATATTGTAAGAGATGTGGTATGAATTCCTCACAGAGCTGAAACAGATTGTGAGTCTTCAGCCCAGAACAGAGATGACCTAAGCATATTACAGTGATGCAGAATCATGATTAATACAGTGAAGTCACCAATCACTCCGTTTTCCATGTACTTCTTTCAGCGCAAGAAGGTTTTCCCATTCTTCTTCCACAGAGAATTTGCATGGACACAGAATGGAGGGGATATATCAGAACAGATACTGTGGACGGAAAGCTGAAGCAGAATACACTACATGCTCCTTAGTAGCTGCACTAAGAAACCCTGACTTGGGGTGCTGGAGAAAGCAAAAGTTTTCCTGAAATTCAAAAGCAAATGCACAAACATCTTCAAAAAGAGGACAAACAGCAAGTGCTTCTGCACAAGGTCAGGAAACCCACAAGAGCATATTTCAGAGAACTGTCACCATGTGCATGCCCTGTTGTTGATCACCTGCTGAAGCACACCTTCTTGGACACTGTTGGAGAGCATCACAATTAAGTACTTTTAAAGCCCAAAGCCCACCTATGGAGTCACCAAATCAAGTCAATTCTGCTTTGTCTGACTCTGACATGACAGCCCCATCCTGCAAAATACAAAGTGTACTCCTTGTAAGTTTCTGTATTGCACCAAAATCACATAACAAACTCTTAATCAGTTTTCACATAGGTGGTGAGCACACCTCTATTTATTAAGGTAAAGAAAACACTAAAGTGAACTGACAGGTGGAAGTATTTACACAACATTTGGGTATCCCCAAGGAAGAAAAGACAGCAAAATCAGTTTGAGTATCTGAAGCCTTTGTTACAGTTAGAACTCTGTAACTAATGATTAAAGAGAAAAACACAACCTAATAGAGCTGTTAGAAATAGCTTCTCACCAGTAGTACAGCAGGTACATCCATGTCACATTTAATGCACGTCCAGACTGACCAGTCTAACCATTATTGTTTCCATACTCTCACTTTGAGTAGCAAAACCAGAGGTACCGACCTTTAAGACCAAAAGCTCAACACAATGATTCAAACATCGAAGAAATTACCCAGTACTTCAAGGAATTAAAACACAGGACATTTGTCTAGCAAACACTGACATTTCAATGCCAGCCATTACAAGTGCTGCTCTCACATGACAGCCTGGAGTAGAACAAATACTGTGTTTTGGCCTCTCCCTTAAACTTCACTTTTCAAATACACGCTGTGAAGATTTATTGCTTATATGCTCACATTGAGCATTTTAACTTTTGTTTTGCAGGTTTTGTATAGTGTAATGTTCAGAAAGAGATTCAATCTTTAAGCACATTTGTCTTAAGTGTTAAATTACAGTATATGTCCATTAAGACTTCAAGAATAACCAATACATACTCTGTATTTACACAGTTCCTTCAAGGAAGGCTATAATACATTGCTAGATAGTCCCTGGTAGCTGCTTTTGGAGCAATTCTGCTATTATTTCAGGCAGTGGCTTATTAAGCAAGCCTCTGTAATATAAGTACCACTATACATGCACTGAAGTCACGATCAGACATTAAAAGAAAACAAAATGAATAGCAGCCACAAATGGCAAGACACTACTAAATAATTGTGAGCTACTTTATTAACAGAGAACTAATCCACAGCTATTCAAGGGCAGCAAGCCTATACAGAAATAATTAATCTAATTATGTGTGGCAGAAATTATCAATAAAAATAATCAAGAAAAATCACTTTCTACAGTTGCATACCTATTTGCTTCTTATTGTCAAGAAACATTCCACTATTAATGTTCACAGCACGAAAATTCCTTAAGCAAGGCTGACTTTTCCAGTTGTTGACAATCCCAATGCCGAACTAGCCCAAACTAAAAACATAGGGAACACTGATGTTTCAGTAGAAGTGAAGACCTTTCGACCCATTTTAATTTTAAATTAACATATACCTGCCCCTATTGGAGTTTGCCCCTAGCAGAAGTCTGCCATTTTTCCTCGCTAAGCTTTAAATCAAAGACTATTTGGAAAAATAAGCTTTTTGCATATTCTGCACAAAATCCTTCATGATCTCATCTATCCACACTTTTGCAAATTGCCACCTTGATCTACAGTTACAGCCACTTTGAAAGCTGAAGTTGCCTCCATGTCTTAAAAAAAAAAAAAAAGCTTAGATTTTCTGATAGACACCAGTGAACCCAAGAATTTTGTACGGTCCTTCTTCATTGCTAGGAGTACGTGAGTATTAACATTATTTCTACTTCCACAGATTTCACACAAATAGCAGTACTGAAGTAACTGAAAAGGGGTTCTGCTCATATGTCCTCTATATTTGGACCTTAAGAAGCATTGCTGTTAAAGCAGCATTGCAGGTATCTCACATACACATACAAAAGCAAAAAAACAAGACTTTGGCAACAACCAAGCAGATAATGAGTGGATCTAAATCCTCCAATGCATGATCATAGAATGGTTAGAGTTGGAAGGGACCTTAAAGATCATCAAGTTCCAACCCCCCTGCCATGGGCAGGGACACCTCTCACCAGACCAGCTTGCTCCAAGCCCCATCCAGCCTGGCCTTCAACACTTCCAGGGATGGGGCATCCACAGCTTCTCTGGGCAACCTGTTCCAGTGCCTCACCACCCTCACAGCAAAGAATTTCTTCCTACTATCTAATCTAAATCTCCCCTCTTCCAATTTAAGACCATTACCCCTCGTCCTGTCACTACACTTCCTGACAAAGAGTTCCTCTCCAGCTCCCTGCGGATACTGGAAGGCTGCTATAATCCAAGACTCTGAAAAAAAGATCATCTTTAGGAACTCAAGCAAATATGGAAATATCAGATCACATCCACCCTGTGGGAGCTCCAGTTTAAAGTGGTCAACGGCTTGGAAAATTTTTTTTAGATTCAAGCAGGAACACAATGCATAGAAGAGCTGCAGATTCTGAAATACAACTGACTGCTTGTAAAACCCAGAAATACATAGATTTAGAAGATTACAGAGACCTCCTCAACTAGCAAGACTCTGGCAGAGGGTCTGAAGGAGCAGGATGCTTCTGAGCTCAATCCAGTTTCTCAGCAAGAGCAGCAAGAACAAGCAGTCTCACAGATGGATCCGCGTGGGAGGGAGAAAGGATAGAAGTCTGCCTCAGGAGCCCGCTCCAGCTGCTACTGAAGCCTTGGAGAAGTCAGTACAAGTTGGGCAGAGTTACCTATAAAAATCTGTCATCTTGGCTTTTTCTGAAGCCTTCTTCTTCCCCCATCCCATGTTTTTCCTTCACCCTACTATTTCTGCATTTGAAAGACTTCAAATCAGATAGCTGAAAGTAGCACTTGACAGGTAAATTAACATACTGTGAGTTTATGGACAACAACCATGTCATTTATTCATTCCCTCCTTGTAGATGGCCCTAGCTATAATAATTCAGAAGCACAAAAATCAAAACTCCTTGTAAATACTTGAAGTGATTAAAAAAAAAAAGGTATATACTTTTTAATCAAAATTCCCCTTACAACACGTTCAGTGCCAGGAAGGGTTTGTGTTACCAGCAGACAGCAAGCTCATCTCACTGGCTGAAGCATTCCCGTACAAGTGCCAGAGTCATTGAAGCTTCCTACTGATGCCCATGATCTAAACAACAACATTTGGACAACATATTAATATCCCCTTCTAACTGATGCAAATTAAAGTTTCAGCAACTCGTAACATATCCCCACATTTTAAAACTATCACTGTATCACTATACTAAACTCCCACCTGAGCGGGGCTGGACTCTCTCTGCTGACACCCATGTGCTGCACTGAAGATAATAGCCAAATCCTCTCCCTCCATGCTGCCAGCACAGCAGACACCAAGAGGGGGGAAAAAAAAGTTAATCACGACAGAAAGCTCACAGATTCGGACACCATTTTTTCTGTAGACATGTTCAATAATGCAGTTTTCAAACCAAGTCTTATTCTCTTCTCCTGCTTATGCGCATATACACCATCTTCCTTTCTCTTTCACGCTGCTTGTTATAGCCATAAAAAAGACACTGACACCTTTATGCAATTAGTTTTGGGAAACAACTGAAAACCTTCCACTTGCCAACTACATTTTCGCTCTAGCTCAGCTTTCTCAACCGCTAGAATGAACAATCCACAATTCTTTATATGGGGGTCATTTTTCAAATACTCATATATAGACAGAAAAAACATGTACCTTTTCTATTCACGTACTTCAGCTGTTACAGCCCACATTTGAACTTCTTGTTCCTTCTGATAAAGAATCAAAATTACTGGTCACTAGCTGTGCCTAACCCATCTGGTCTACCAGCATAAAATAGCTGAGTACATGTGTCATCAATCACTGTTAATTACTTCATTAACTTGAAAAAAAGAAAATGGACTCTTTTGTAAAGAACAAACATTGTTTAAGGTTAGCCTAGCTTTTTCTGTTTTAATTGAATGCTATCTGATTACCATGAGAAAATAATTTAGTTTGAACACTAAAGCAACTCTGTCACATAACTTGTGAATTTTTTTTGTTTAGTAAAACATTTTCCCAAGTTTATTTTGGAACTGACTACATCGCAATGCTAGCTTTAACCAGCACCGAGTTTAACCAGCAGCTTAATTATGCATCTTCTCAAATACTCCATGCTGACTGCACAACGCTAACTGCATTACCATTCCCACCTGCTACCACTATGCTTTTTAAGTTCTGACCTTTGCCACGCTCTTGGAAAGAAACATGCCTCAAGGCCTCCACAAACAAGTTGTATGATTTTCAAGTGGACATTTAGCTGTCTGCTGTTTGCTGCAAAACAGTCACACAAAAACAGATACTACAACAGTTTGTGCATTTTAATCTGCAACACAGATACCCGATTTTTTTTTTTTTTTGCATGGGAATAAAGAAAAAAAAAAAACATAAGAAGTGTTATTATGCTAACAGCACATACTAAAATCAGTCAAGATTCATACGACATGGTGCAAACATTCCCCTGGACTCTCCCACTACTTCAGAGGCTGGACTGGCTCATCCCCTGAAGATCTCAGCCGCACTCCACCACTTCCCTCTCCTCGGACACAGCACACGATGCCAGGGACAGAAGAGTCCCTCTATGCCCCCCTGCCTCCTCCAGCAACACTTGGAACAGCAACATAGCTTGGTTCTTTAGTACATGTTTTCATGCTGCCATCAAGTTCCTTAAACAGTCATTGTCAGCCTCTAAAACTCTATTTTGTTTGACAACAATCCAATGCCATTTTCTGAATCTAGAATGACACACGCTCCCTACAAAAGCTGCAAAAATGCAGCTGTATTACCAAACACTGCACTTCTCACAGCAATGTAGTAATTCAGAGTCCAGCCCTAACGGACTTGTGTCACCCTTCAATTTCTTCTTCCAGTGTGCCTCTGCTTTCTTGAAGTCAATAAAAACACGTTACAGTGTATAACTGTAGTGCATTATGTATTTGCATATTTTCTTACTCATGGGAGCTTAACCAGGGAATCACTTAAACCCAAATTTTATATATGAACATACAGGATGCTGCGTGGAAGAGGGAAAAAAAATAAAATACAACTTTGCCTTTAAAGTGAAACATAACTTTTCTTTCTTTATTGGAAAAACCTTTTCTCTCATCATCAGCCACAAACATGGCCAGGATAGATAATTCACTCAATCACCAGAAAAATGTAAATTCCCACATTGAAATACTTTAAGTAGGGTTAAATTTCTGATGATCAGTATCAGCCTTTAATAAAAAATAGAATCTTCTGTCAAATACTTCAAGCTTGCAGATGAAAACCAAGATAAGCAAGAAAGGAAAAACTGACATTACTCATACTTCAGGGGGTTTGGGCTTGGTTTTTATTTATTTGTTTTATAACACTGTCAAAGCAAAATAAAGGACAAAGCCTTCCAAAGTAGTACTTGAGGGTTACCTTTAGAGAGATAGAGGCCATCAAATTTTTGAGCATTCATTTACAGGTGTTGCTTACAACACGCAGGCTGTTATTTAAGTGAGGGTAAAGGTAGAGTTCCATCTACCTTATGATTTAGGCCACATTTTATACAGCCTGTTTTGCCTGTTTGCACAACACAAACACAGCAAGACAAATGGCAACCGTTTCTTGAAATACAAAAACGGGATTGGAAAGACACAAAAACTGGGACACACTTCAAGGACTGACACTGTATCTGTGATGGGGATTTTTCAAGGTAGGTTTTAAAACACTCTCAGTTGTCAGTTGAAAAACCAGACTTCAACTTAACATTCTCAAGGATGCCTTAAAGCTCTAGCTTAAAAATGCAAGGATTCAAATTCTGTTAAATTTCTATGATGTTCTACAGTTTATACTGCTGTTTACATACCACACAGAATATACACAATATTCTTACCTGTAAGATATTCCTCTTTCAGGGCAGATATCAAGGTAAGTAATTTAAACCTAGCTTTATCCCTCTTCAGCTTCTCTCTCAATTATTAAAACACTACAGCACAAACCTCAGGGTCTTTCATTCTGAATTCTGGGGTTTGGGGTTTTGCACCTCTACATGCTCCTAAATATCCTCCTTAAACCTTAACGCTACCAGGTTTTGCTACCACACCCAGAGGAATTACTTGGCTTTCAAGATAAGGTGCCATTAGTTACCAAAGCTCTGCTGTGCAGAATCTCTTTTCACTTTATCACCTGCTCTAGAACAAATGAACAGGAGAGAATACAAGATACTTTCAAAATCTTTGGTTCTGTTGTTTTTAAATGCTAATCCTGATCAATCTTGTGTTACCACTAACATAACGATTAATAAGTTACATTATCCCAGAAGAAAAAAAAAAAATGGTCCGATAGCTTTTGCTAACAACCACCACTAGCTAACACTGTGGTCTCTTTCTGTAGGAAGTCACTGAAAATGCAAAGCCAGCTACAGTATACTACAAAAGACAAATAACTCCTTTGGATTTTAAATTCTAGCAACAGTACACAGCCGCAAAGCAAAGCAAACATGATTCCTTGTTACCTCAAAGCACTCTGCATGCAAAGCACACTCCAAGGCTGGGGCAAGCGGAGGAGACTGTAAGAAAATTTTTTTCCTGAAATGGAATGGGGAGATAAGATCAAGTGAAAAGGAGCAGAGGCTGCTGACATATCTAGACGCACAGAAGCCAGAAAATAGGTAAATAGCCTTTTCTACCAGGAGTGTAGGAAGACAGTAACATTCAAAGTCAACTTCGATCCCGCTAAAATATATTGCTTTAAAGCAAGAGACAAGTCCAGCACTGAACCATATATAACAGTTCCCTTTCCTTTTACTCAAGGAAATAGTGAACAAAGGTTCCCATTAAAAAAATGGTTCAAGTTTGAATATCACAATATTTATGAATAACTTTGGACATTTACTACTTAGCACTCTGATTTGGAAGTACTATTAAGAAAGACTACATAAAGCTGTAAACCACCACCCTGACAAAGCTGCATCAATTACCAGTTACAAACCCTTCCACAAACCAGGAAAAAGCTTGTTGCCTGGAAGCCACAAACAGCAAATTTCAGAGAGGAGAAAATAAAGGCTGTGTTGGCCACACATCCCTGAAGACAGATATTACAGAGCAAGAACTGAAGTTCACGTGACTTGATAGCAGATGATAAATTCAGACACTAAGAGCTGTTTCAAAAGGGCAATACTTGGTCATCCATCTGTTGTCCTTGATGTTATGAGGGGTAGACATACCAAGCAGAATATGTATTTTTATATGAAAATATGAAATACATTTTATCTATTTATATATATTTATATGAAATATATACCTATGAAAACACCAGAACCAAAGAAAGCATTTATTTTTATTTTTACTTCATTTTATCTGCCTACTACCTCTGAATCAGAGACAAGCTCAAAGGCCAGTGCTAGATATAAGCCCGAGACACGCATCTTGCATATATATAAGCAAGAGCGAAAGCTGCTCTTCTCTCTATGGCAGGGACAGAACTCAGGTTTAGGAATGTATTTCATTCAACGAGCACATTTCCTAAAAGAGGAAAAAAAGCACTCCAGCTAGAACACCTGCTTGACAGCTCTTGGCTTCTCTTCTGAGACGAAGTACATGGGGAAGCCAGCTACCTAACAAGCAGTGGAACTTCAGCAATTGCCAGTATCAAAAAAATAAATCTGTACGAAAGGTAAGAAGATGTAAGAATGAAAAAAAAAAAAAGGTCAAGACATTTTAGGCTGAATAAGCCTCCCACATATGGCACAATACAACAGAAACAATCTACCCAGAAATGTAAGCCACTGCAGAGAGATTAAAGCAACCAACAACCCTCCAAGAGCAGGACTTGTAGCCAGCAGTGAGGATTCAGGTATCACCACTTGCAGGAAACCATCTCTAGATCTCCCTATATCCGTGGTAAACAGGTAACAATTCAACAAGAGATCACTCAGCAAAACTCACAGTGCTGAAGCTCCTAAAGAAAAGTTATAACAAAGCACTTTTGCTGGCAGGGAGGCTAAACAGAGACAGAGAAAGGTTTTGTGAGGGCCTGCTCTAGGAGAGAGGAGCCACACAAATAGGATTAGAAGAGACAAGTAAATGCAAAATGCCAGAGCATGAAACATCTGTGCTCAATACACGCTCTTTCCATCACACCCACTGCAAGCCCTACCGCCCAGAAATCACCTGGTGACACGGTTTGCACTCTCTCATTCCCTAGTCCTCCTGCAGCTGCAGGAAAGCATTAGTACTTTTTCTTATATTTACTTGAATTTCACACACCCACGCTCGTTGGTTGTCTACAGCAAATGATCAGAATGCAGTTATCCATATTCAGAGGCTGTAATAATTTAGATTTTCATTGCCAGTGTCAGGAACAAGCCTCAGAGCTATAAAGTGAGGCCCTCAAATTTAAATATATGATAACACTGGAAATAAAAGGAACAAATTCCTTAAGGAAAACCTTTTCACATGCCAGATCAGTTCCCAACAGTAACTGCTCTGCTTTGACAAGAGATCAATATTTACAGTCTAAAACAGAGAACACCTTGTGTTGCAATACTAGGAATGCAAGCCTCATCAGTCCCCATTATACTTAAGAGATTACTTTGATTAGCTCAAAAAAGCAAACAAACAACAAAAAAACCCAAACAACAAAATCCCTCTGAGTATTTAGGAGCACACACATTAGTCTGCTCACTTACATCATCATATAAAAAGCTGAAGAGAAATTGTCAAACATACTGAATTCAGAACAGATTTCCACAAAAGGGGACCTCATCCCCAGGGGAATGCAGACAAATTACAGCAAAAGTATAAATTATTGCCAAGAATATGCTGCTTTTCTTTTTCTCTTTTTTTTTTTTAATTGTTACTTATTTAAATATAGTCTAACCTGCTCCTAGTGAATATAGATACCGAAGATTTTTATTACTGTGGCAAAAAGGCATCAAAGAAGATCAGATGCCCATATCAAAATCCTCAGATCGGAGGGCACCACACTGGGAATACCTTCGAAAGAGGAAAGAGAAATCTCAGGTCCTAAGCTTCCAAACCTCCTACCTTGATCAGCTCCTTCCAGGAAAAGAAAGAATGTGGGGGATGTCATTCCTAATGGCACTTAGGAAGACCTAGGAATTGAAAGTATACAAGAACTGATATCCTGCTCATGAGGAGGGGGTGGTGATAAGCCCCATGCAAAGATGTTCTCATTTCTGGCATTTGACAGCTGTGTCTCCAGTCGCTTGGGTCCTCTGCCACTTTAGATGAGGTAAACAGCTAATTAAATATGAATGCAATTGATTTTTTATGCAGTGTCTATGCAGTCCAAACTCAAACTTCTAGCAGGACCTGCACAAGGACAGTCTCATTTAGCTGTTACACTACAGGATTTCATATCTGGAGTGCTATGTTTATCACCCCATTGCTATTTTGGATTTTATGGCACACATCCTTAGAAGTGCGGCAGTCTGGCTGCAAAGAGGCTTAAGGAAGAGGTCGATGTCTATCTCAAAGGCTCAATTTTCTTATTTCCTTCTCCTCTTACAATGGAATTATTACCCTGTGCAAAATTTTCCTGCTTTGACCTCACTCACACCATGCTCAGCATTGCTCTGTGATACCACCTCCCCAGTCAGTTCAGTGCTCTGCCTTATGTTCTGTGCACGAGTTCTTCACTCGCTCCCTGCTTCCAGCACACCTGTAAGTCAGTTTATTTTCAGACCAGCATTTTTATAGCTAAGACCAGAAGCAGTACACTTTCAGTGCCAAAATGAATTCACCTGAGATCTCTAAAACTGTCAGTAATTAACATAAGAACACTTTCATCTGGTGGTCATAGAAAATTGGTACTAACTACATGCCTGCCATCCAGAACCACAGTCAACCCCTGGGCACTCACTGCAGCGCTCTCCCATCTGCCTCACATCACCACCCCTAGGCTACCAGCCAGTTAAAAAAAATCCACTCAATATTGCCCAAAAGGGATTCATACCATTCACCTCTCCATCAAAAGAGTGGATCATGTTTTCTTTTCCCATGCCCATGCAAATTTTCTTAAGTGAGAAGGATTTGATCCACCCCATCAAACAGAGCAACAGCTATTTTTGCACATGCAGTGCAACAAACCAGACACAAGACACAGATTTATCAGGTACCATCACCTAGTACAGGAAATATCAGCAAAAGGTACCCACATACAGCCACAGAGGTGAACAAGAGCTCGTAATCTGTGTAAATTCATCCAAAACCAGCACGGATTGCTCATAAATTTCTGCTGTAAGAACTGTTTTCAACAATTCACAGTATGTGCTCACAAACAAGATTTCAACTTACAAGGCCAAGTATACTTTCTTCAAAACACACTGGGGCAAAGAACAGTAACACTTTGTCCCAAAATCACATCAACACGCACACAACTATGCCTTTTTGTCTATTGATCCACAAGTATCTACCTCTTCCGCATTATGCTAGGTTTGATAATGGGTAATATACAGACTCAGATTACCATTCTCTGCCACAAGTTTCTAGTTTTTGCAGAACTTCGAGCAAGAAGCGCATTTCCTAATGCTAAGATTTCATTCACAATCATGATTAAGCCCATCATCCAATGTTCTGTTCAATGCACAGGGTGCAGACAAGGGAGGAGCCTTTCTTGAGCTCAGGGCAGAGCACTGACTTCTGTACAGGGATGAAGAGAAGCCCGACAGAAAGGTAGGCAAGTGCAGCCCCCAAAAAAGCATTCAGTATCTACCCCATGCAATCAGAATAAATATCCTGCTCTTCACTTCTAGTTCTCTCCCTCCTCCTTCTCTGATCATGCTTGCAGGCTGAAAATCCTGTGAGAGGTAATCTTCACTCCAATGAAAAAAACTCCGTTCTTCCCACCAAGAATTGGGGAAAATAAGTAAATAACATTTTCTCTCAACTCGTTGCCATTAGATTCAAACAGAAAATCAGTCTTGGGTAGGAGAAATGTACAAAAGAATCAATACAGAGGCTCAGTTATGTCAAGTAAGTGACGAAAAACTGAAATGCAAATGCGGATCACAGTAGCCAATTTCTGTTCCAGTCCACTGGAAGGATATCTAACATTGGATTCAAACATAATGCGTGCAGCCTCTTCACCTTGTTCTCCCTTCATCTTCATCACAGAATGAAGACAAGATACCAAGTTTTGAGCATAGTCACTGCCAAAAATATCTGGGCCTTGCTTTATCACACTGTTGCTGAGTAAAAGCAGCAGCAACAAAATTAAACTTAAGAGAACTTTAGTTAATTTCTGACAGTAATCATCACCTATAGCAGAGGTGAGTTTCACACAAATTCAGGGGTTGGTTTGTTGACCAACAGAAGAAAACAGCAGCAACAGATCATGGAGCAAAAAAACAGCATCACAGGGAGCCGTGTCTTTCACTGCCTCTGAAGATTCTACTGCGGCACAAACCACACTCAAACTGCATCATCTCCTTGGGAAGCCAGCAGAAGGCAGCAGGGAAGTGAACCTTACATTCTTGCCCTCTCCTGCTTTATAAAGGGTGTCATCATTTCATCCCCTCCAAGATGACCTCCACAGGAATCATTACACGATATCTCCTGAGATATTCCAGAAAGATGCCTGTGCTCCCTTGTTCCCCCAATGGTGTCATGAATTGAGCCAGGCTTCCAAGCAGAGTGTACATCTCGCTGTGCTGCAAGAGGCCAACTTCTGTGCCAGAGTCCTCCTACCTTGTTCATACCATGACTTAGAGAAGTCCCTCCGTGACTCAGCCAAAGCACTAGGTACAGCAATTTTATTTCATTTTTTTATTTGAAGTCTATGCTGGCTGGATAAGCAACTTTTTTTTTTTTTTTTTTTAAGAAATGAGTACCACCTATTCAGTGCTCTGAAATATAATCCAGCCTGCAGGAAAGCTCAGTTTACTTATGAATTCTTCCAGCAACCCTCTTCCCTGTGCCACAAGTCTCCCCTTTCCACTGGTCTTTGGGTATTAAATAACATCTATATCCCTGCTGATTTGCAGTTTGACCCACTGCATTCAAAGTCAAGGCCAACAGCCACTCCTCCATCCCATCCCATCCCATCTCCTTCCAAATTAGTCAGCATTCAGAAGTACCTGCCCTGCTGCCGCTGTGTTTCCTTCTCACTGCCCTGTGCTACCAAGTTTTCAAGGTTAAAACTCAGAGACTATTCTGTTTTGCAGAATACTCATCATTTTAAAGGTGTTAATAGCTCATGTTTTATTCACTTACCACTTTCGTACATGTTATTTGAGAAAAAACCAAATCTCACTACTTTACATTTTCTGTGAATCTGCAGCAAGGTAAGCTTTTTTTTTTTTCTTTTTTTTTGGCTTACTGCAGTAACTACCTGTACTTGGGATTTTAACAGAATCCAGAACAAACACTAACAAAAACTAGGTAATTGTAGCTCCCATGGGAAAAAAAAAAAAAAAATCAACTTCCCTAATGCTTTGAACAACACTTTCCTGAATACTTGCTGGGAACAGTATATAACAGAAATAATCCATTTTGAGGCTTACCTTTTGGATCATTTTCTTGGAGTGATGCACACAAGACGGAAAGTTTTGTCAGCACAACATCCAAACTAAGTTGAGCATTGTTCCACTGAGCAAAACATAACGTAAAATATTTTAGCATATTAGGAAAACGAACACAGCAGAAGTGTGTTAACTGACTAGAGATACCATCGTGAAAGCGACAGGTTGAAGTAAAAAGAAAACTCAAAGGTGAACACAACTTGGAAAATATTAGGAGAAAGGGGAAGAGTGTAATATGCTCATCTACTTTTAATCCTGAAGAACAAATTTGAATATCCGCTTATTCAACATGAAATGCTCAAGGACATTAGTGTGGACAGCTGTAATGCTCCAGCTTACTACCAGTGCCCTCACACAGTCGCAGAGAGGACAAAGCAGCACCACCTCAGACCAGTACAACACCCTGCAAAATCTTGCACACCAGTACTAGTAACACGACAGTTATGAATAACTGCTGTTTCTCAAATTTAATTCAATGCAAATTATATCAGCATACTAATGTCATCATGTGCATTTGACAAATGAAATTTGATTTTAAATAGAACAAGTCATAGTATACTAACGTTCACAGAATTTAACAGTAATTAATTCTTAGCGACAGACACTTCATTAAAGCATCAGTCCTTCAGCAAAATTAATATTAAAATTGAAATTATTTGTTATGTGTGAAATACCAAAATTCTTCACTACTCATAAAAGATAAATGGAGTTAAGTTCAGCTGTATAGAAGCATAGAATTGTCTAGGCTGGAAGGGACCCTTCAAACCATCTAGTCCAAACATCAACCCAACACTGACAAAAACCATCATTAACCCTATCTCTAAGCACCACGTCCACCATCTTTTCAATAACTCCAGGAAAGAACACTCAACCACTTCCTTGGGCACCCCATTCTAATGCTTAATAAACCTTTGTGTGTAAAAATGTTTCCTAATATCCATTCTAAACCTCCCCCTGCACAACTTGAGGCCATTTCCTTTTGTCCTATCACCTGCTGCTTGGGAGAGGAGACTAGTCCTCCCTCACTACACACTCCTTTTGGGGAGTTGCAGAGAGCCATGAAGTCTCCCCTCAGCTTCCTTTCAACCAGTCTAAACACCCCCAGCTCCCCCACCTGCTCCTCAGAAGAGCTGTTCTCCAGACCACTCACCAGCTTCGTTGCGCTCCTCTGGACACATTCCAGCACTTTAAGGTCTGTTTTGCAGTGAGGGGCCCAAAACTAGACACAGTATTCGAGGTGGGGCTTCACCAGTGCCAGGTACAGAGGCACAGTCACTTCCCTACTCCTGCTGGCCACGCTGTTCCTGATCCAGGCCAGGATGCTGTTGGCCTTCTTGGCCACCTGGGCACACTGCTGGCTCACGTTCAGAGAACAGTTGACCAACGCTCCTGATCCTTTTCTGCCAGGCAGCTCT
The DNA here is from genome assembly GCA_013400375.1 of Thinocorus orbignyianus. Classification (NCBI taxonomy): domain Eukaryota; kingdom Metazoa; phylum Chordata; class Aves; order Ciconiiformes; family Thinocoridae; genus Thinocorus; species Thinocorus orbignyianus. The sequence continues at coordinate 416,699 of VXBW01002014.1, read as the reverse complement.
CCAGTCACTCTTTCCCAAGCCTACATGGGGTTGCTCTTACCCAAGTGCAGGACACAACACTTGGCCTTATTGTCCATCATCCCATTGGCCTCAGCCCATCCATCCAGCCTGCCCAGATCCATCTGCAAAGCCTTTCTAGCCTCAAGCAAGTCAACACTCCCACCTAACTTGGTCTCAACCGCAAACTGACTGACCATACACTTGATCCCCTTGTCTAGATCATTGTTAAAGGTATTAAAGAGAACTGACCCCAGTACCAATCTCTGGGGAACACCACTCATGACCCACCGCCAACTGAATTTAACTCTATTCACCGATATCAGTGTGCACGAGACATGAAGAGTGACATGCTTAAAAAGGTCATATAAAACAAAGCATTGCTACACTGCTGGCACCCAATCCAATACAGCAATCTCCTACTCATTATTTTATCCCATAACCACACACAAAAAAAAAAACAAAACCTTACAGCACAATTTTAATTCAACAGCTTACCGGTTTGTTACAAAATATATAGATAGGCATGTCCACAAAAGGTCTACAGGAGATCAAACTTGAAAGAAAACAAAAAAGTGAAGATAGCAAATGCAGACAAGGAAGCCAGATTGTACCCAAGGTGGGGTCTTCAGTTTTCTGTTTCAACAAGTCACATCTGCAATACGGAGAGCTGAAAACTTGCCAGATATTTTCTTAGACATCATCAACTCATTGGCGAGGCACTGCCACAGCAACACTTGGTCATACCCCATGCGCTTGTCCAAACTGCTGTAATGATGCCCCATCTCCCTCAGACTCTGCTTGCACAAGCTGCATTAACTACATCTATCACTTTCAGCCTCCAACTTCTCTCAACACCTCTCTGGCTCCTTTCTGGTCCTCAGTCAAACTAAATGGCTGTCTCAGAAGATTCTTAGGGTAAAACAAATATATAAAATAAATTTAACAAAAGCTAATCTCAACAAAGCTAAAAAGTCATTAGCCTAAGATCCAATTTGCAAATTGCAACTTTGGGGTTTTTACATACTTCTTATAATGAGGAACAAAGGTTCAACAGTTGGATGAGGGCAGAAAGCTAATTGTGCCCATGACCACCAGACAATGCATTCTTCTGCACTAGTAGATGGCATTTTGAAACAGACTTTAATCAAACTTTTCTGAGGTAATATCCAATAGGAAATCTGAAGGAAAAAGAAAAATGAAGTTGATCAAGATGTGTCTAGTAATGAATGACATAATAAAAGGCCTAAATTTTTATAGAGGAAGGCCAAGTTGTAATTCCTTGCAAAAGGAAAACCACAGAAACTTTCCAAGATACTTTACAATATTTTTCCTAATTGTTCACTTTTTCAACATCATTATATAACCACTGTGTGCCTTCCTCCTTCTCCACCCCCTTATTTTACCCATTTCCTCCTCCCTCAAAGAACTTCTAAGTTTTGAAAGGCATCTCCTTTAAGATAGCTAGAAATACAGTGCATGTTTCTTTTCTCCTCCTCTCAGTTTAAACTACGCAAGTCCTTCCAGTGAAGAAGCATTGCCCAAAATCTGCTTGCTATTCAAGCAAGTCCTGGCAATGACAAGCATCACTTCATGAATCATGTGTCATACATCACCTTATCAACATGGTCCACTGCAGGATAAAGCAAACCTGGCTCACTTCAGTTTTCTTCATAACACAATCAACATGCAAATGGCATCAATTACTAGGGGGGTCTGAGGAGCTCCCTCATCCAAGGACTCAAATATAGGCACGATATGTGTTAAGAGACCATCTAAATCAAACCACAATGCTACGATGTATTTCCCCCACCACCACACACAGCTTTTACTTTAAGGGTTTTTTAGAAGAATATTTACCCCTTTTACTAGGTAACAACACTGCCACATTTCTAATTATTACAGCGGACAACTTTTTTCTCAACTTAAACAATCTGAGGCAAACCCATATATTTCCAGGTGTTCCCCACAGACACACACACTACCCAGACCCCTGAGATCATCAAGTAAGCTGAGGAGAACGAGGTTCCTTTCACCACTTTGGAGCATTGGTATGCTTGGTCATGGGAGCCTGGAAGCAAAGGTCAGTGGCAAACAAAAGCCACCCGCTAGAGAAGTGGACTCAAAACTGAAAAACAATTTTTAATTCAGTGACAAGACACATCCTGTCAGCTTCTCTGTCCAGCAAAATGCACTTTTACAAAAGCACAAACTCAAAGGATTCCAGCAAAACCAAAACCCAATGGCTGGTCCTGGAGACTAGGCAGTGGGTTTGAAAAAAAGGTTACAGAAAAGCATGAGGATAACTGGAAACAAGCTAAAGGTAAAATGGAAGCACAATGAAGCAGAAAATGATACCACCAAAGGAGACAGCAAGAAGAATCAAGAATCCTTGGCAAATATTTAATGAATGTCATTACCACTCTTGAAGTAACATGTGCAATTAATATTTCTTTGTGGTTTGTGACATTTGGAACATGTTAGCAACAGATACTATTTAGCTAAATACACTATTCCAGTAATATTACTGTGTGTCCTCAACCATAGATGCAAGGCAAGGAAAAATATGGTCCCAAAGGTTTGGAGTTTTACATTATACATATATGTAGATCTATGCACACACATACCATACCAAGGAGCATTTCTTTCCAGTAAACACAAACACACACAATGCCAAGGGAGTAAAATACAATCACTTCTTTAACTGGAATAGGACACTAAAGAAACGTTTTAATGCCAAGATTAAGTTGGCATAGCTGGGCAGTGAGCATTCAGGTTTTCAGACCCTGAAGAGAGCATCACATCAGCACACACTTCACTTAACCCAGGTGGACCAATGCTATTCACGAGAAAACACAAGGACAACTAGTTACTGAGACTGTACAAAGGTATAAAGGCACAGCATACAAGCACTGGAGGAACACTTCAAACAATCCAAAATTGCCAAAAATGAATACAGTAGCCCTTCAGTGGAGCACGCCCAATATTCATCCGATCAAGAACGTAAAAGCCCCACATTAAATTGTCAGTTTTCTCTCCTCACAGTAAGGCTGTGCAGCCTTAAAAGACACTCAGTACACTAACTCCTTTTAGCACAAATTATTTAAAAAGCACATTTTTGAGCAACTCATTTAAAAGTTCTTGCCTATTCTCAGCTCTGGAAGATGAAAAAAATTTGGCCTAGAATATTTGATCCTACCGCATACTACAGATTTGGTGGCAAGTTTTTCTCTCAACACTTAGTCTTAAATGTGTTTGGGCACATTTATATATAGAAAGTCCTCCAGGCCTTTTGTAATCCAGACACTCCAAGGGTTCTGGAGGCAGCCTGGAGTTCAAATCCTTGAAGATCTGGGCAAAATGCATTTCTTTGAGACAACCCACTGCAATCTGCATCCACCTAAGTATCTCCTATCAGCTCTTGTTACTAGGTAACTTCTTCCGAAGTTCATCAATCAAGCTACAGGTATCTGAAAACACACCACTCCTAGTAAAAAACAAGCAAACAAACAAACAAACAAAAAAAACCAACAACAAACCCCACACTTAGTACATTGTTGTTTTTCCCTTTTCTGCACTAATGGGACATTGCCTGTGAAACACGAGCACAGCAACAGGGAAAGCTGCATCTTGATGAACACAAAGACTAACATATACAAGAAATTTTTTTCCTGTGTTATCTTTTTGCTACCAAGTATCCAACAAAAAGCAAACTAACTTCCACTAAGGAGTTCATCTGTATTGCACATCAGGCCTTTGGTGTCCTGAACCTACTATCTCCTGATCTGGGCTTCTCCAGAACCTCTCCACTGCTTTCTCTTGATGCTGACCACAAAGTTCAGTAGCTCACAATTGCCAATTTTCTTCTACTTTAGGACAGTCTGTTAAAGATCACACTACACAAACAGAGACTGATCAACAAACATTTGCTCCCCAAAGAAGTATGAGCTTTCATGCCTCACATATGCTTTTCTTTCATGCCTCCATCTCACTAAGTAAATGACAAACTCCTCTGGTATTCTGAGGTGATTTTGAAAAATGCATTTGATGCATTTTCTAATTTGCCCACTTTCTAAAGCCAAGTCCTGAAGCAAAATCAAAGAAATTACAGGACAGCAAAGTTAAATTTTAAATCAAAGATTTCTGGATTATTCTTTTCCCTAGGTTCAGACAACCAAGGGCACAGCTTAATATCAACAATGCCAATGTGTCGAATGCACATGGTAAAACTTGACATACAAATATGAAGAAAAGTATATAATGCTGGAAAGCCACGTCTTAAGCATTCCATTTTATACCAAATATCTGCAGTTGCTAAAAGTTACTTTCTAACTGGGTGGTATTTTACATTTCCAAATGTAATTGAGTGAACATGTTGCCATGGTTACAGTAGGATTCTGCAATAACTTTGTTGCCTTATAATTGATGTATATTTGTATATAAGCAGCTGAGCTTTCTTAATTTAATGTCCTCTTAACTCTTTCAGAGAGGCTGTGGAGTGACAATAGCAGCTTTGAGGCTGAAAACTCCATACAGCAGTGGTGCAAACATCAAAAACGATTAAAACTCAGTGCTGCAACAGACCATACTAAAAAAGAAAAAAACACCACACCACCACCTTGCCAAGAATCAGATTATATAAACTTCAGAGCTCCTTAGCTTTTAAAAATGTTGTCGTTAAAAAAGTCCAATTCACATAATTAACTCCAGGTAGCTTTTGGCAACAACTGAAAGCACTTTGACGGCAGCAAATACAGCACAAATCCCATTTATTGACAGTACATAATACCAGTAAATCAAAATGCATTGGCAAGGAGATTATTCACTCAACAGTGAAATTCACTGTAGCATGGACAGCCAAAATAATACTTGTTCTATCTCTTCAGCCCCAAATTAGCATTATGAAGATAACAGAATACGCCTGTTGGAAATAAGCACCAAATAAAGCAGGCTGGATGTCCCTGTTGAAGAGAAATGCAGAACACCAGAGAGCACCTATACCCCCTCCACCACCCTGAGCTGCACGCCCCATCACAGATTTATAAGCCATTTTCACACCCTGAATCCACCCACACCTTTCCAGCACAGATCCCACTTCTTAGGAACATTTTTAGACCTGTAATCCAGTCTGGAATATCAGGCAAGCCTGTAACATGAAATATGCTCCTCCGGTCAGAAAACAAGTGTTTGCTGTGACGAGCCTAATTTATGCCAATTTTCCAAAGCAGGCTATTGACCAGCAAACAAGAACCATGAATCGCGTGCACAAAACAATTATGCAAGCATTTTGAATAAAGGGCAGGTTTACTTCCCTTTAAACGGTTCGCTGCGCCCAACTATAATGCAAAATAATTGTTATGTAAATACATTTGCTTACTTAAGATGTCAGGCTGCCTTCCCAACGCCACAAACCCCCAAAAGATATCACTGGAGGAGCTGAGGGATTGCACAGCATCCTGATAAATTCCTGCAGCAAAACCCACATCCAACTGCTCAGCAACACCTCCCTTCACGCTCCTCCGAAGGCAGCATCACCTTATTTTGTATTTTTTTTTTTTTGTTAATTTACTGTGGCACAAACCAACACTTTACATTTCGAAGCAGCATACACACACGCACTTTATGCGCCAAAAATGCATATTTTAGAAGGAGAAGCCGCAGCCAGCAGCTGAGGATGGACGGAGCCCTACCTCAGCCCAGACCTGTCATCTTCCCCTCGCAGCCCAGCATTACCTCAGGACTCCCCAAAAGCGCAGTGATGCTGGGAATACTCCTTGTCCTACCCTCCTCATTACAAAAAAAAACAATTAAAAAAACAACGAATCAAAACTGGTTTTAACGGTTGATTTGGAGGAGGCTGCTGCCCCGGGCATCGGGGCGACCTCCTCAGCCCAGGCCAGCAGCCGCTGCCCCGCCGGGGAGCCCCGAGCGGCG
>VXBW01002014.1:348460-410486 GCA_013400375.1 Thinocorus orbignyianus | reverse complement strand
AGCAGCCCGGGCGCGGCTAACGAGGGCTCCGCCGCAATTAAAAGCCGGAGGGGCGGAAAAGTCGCGCAAGCCTTAAGGGGGCCGCGCCGCAGGCAGGCAGGCAGCCAGCGGGGGAGACGCAGCCCGGGCAGGGGGAGGCGGCGGCGGCGCGTACTGACCTGGGCGGCAGGCGGAGGAGGAGGCTCTGTCGGGGCGATGGGCCCCGGCGCGGACACCTGGGCGCGCGCGCCACCAACGGCCTCAGCCCGTGACGGCGTCCGCCATCTTGGAAATTTTTTAGATAGGGAATCACGTGGTGCGACCATTTTTCCTCCGGGCCAATCAGGAAGCGCGGTTTATTTATAGCTGTGGCTCCCTCTTTTCTCACATCCCCCCCCCCCCTCCGGGAACCAATCAGGCCACGCCCCGGCCTCCCTGGCTCCGCCTTATGGCGCGCGGCGCGTCGCCTAGGCAACGGCGCGGCCCTTGGGCGGGGGGGGCGCTCAGGCTGCGATCCGCCATGTCGGCGCTGGGCCCGCAGGCCTTCAGGGAGCCGCGGAGAATCCCGGGGTGTGTGCCGGAGCGGCCGGCCTCGGACGTGGGGTGGGAGTCGGAAGCTGGGTTTGGGTCTCTGAGGCCAGCAGCTCCCCGGCAAGCTGGGCCCCCTCTGCCTTTGGACCCTCGTTTGGCAGCTTTGGGCATCTCATCTCTGCAGCTGTGCATCTGTCTGTGTGAACGGCTGGAGAGGAGCCAGGGAACGCTTTCTTAGCACCATCCCTCCCGTCTAGTGACTTGGCCCTCACCCTGGTGTTGGAGAACAAGTTCTGTGTGTCTAAGGACCAGCATGAAGAGGAGACCCTCCGTGAAGTGCTGGGCAGCTGTTTCTAGAAAGCCATGCAAGTGCAACAACTCCTCTTTTCCCACATGTCTCCTTGACCCACTGCTGCTTCTGGGTTCCTCCGTGGTTTTGTCTGTGTCTACTAAGAGATGGAAACGTGACAGAAGGAAAAACTCAGATCTAGATTAATTTGGCTGTAAGAAACGTGAGATGGAGGACAGAACTGGTAGAGAAACAACTGTATGTTGTAAGTTCTGTGAAGACAGGCTGAGAGAGCTGGGGCTGTTCAGCCTGGAGAAGGCTCTGTGGAGACCTGATAGCAGCGTTCCAGGATCTGAAGGGAGCTCCAGGAGAGCTGGAGAGGGACTCTTTGTCAGGAAGTGGAGTGACAGGACAAGGGGTAATGGTTTTAAATTGGAAGAAGGGAGATTTAGATTGGATATTAGGAAGAAGTTCTTTCCTGTGAGGGTGGTGAGGCACTGGAACAGGTTGCCCAGGGAAGTTGTTGATACCCCATCCCTGGAAGTGTTTAAGGCCAGGCTGGATGGGGCTTGGAGCAAGCTGTTCTGGTGAGAGGTGTCCCTGCCCATGGCAGGGGGGTTGGAACTTGATGATATTTACGGTCCCCTCCAACTCTATCCATTCTATGATTCTATGAAGTTAATTATTTCACTTGCAACAGGAAAAGTTATGCTTTTTTTTTGTATTTACTTTGGTAGTTTGACACATCTGAAACTGGATTTTTTGGTTCTCAGGATAATAATGGAGGTGATTAACTAGAATTACCATAGAAAATGCAAGCCATAATAGATTCAATATTTTAATAGAATATGAAACATTGGAACTTTTATCTTCCTGTTTTCTGCATCCAAGATCCCACTCCTAAAGTGTGTTTTTCTTTTATCCGTCAAGTATTGTCTAAAAAAATGGCTAATGAGTGTGCTGCTTTTAATACCAAACAGCTGAATCAAGATACAAAAAAAGAAAAGGGAAGAGCATAGTTCAAAATGGTTGCAAATCTACATCTTTGCCTGTATTACACAGAGTAAAAAATTATTTAGCATACTTATCTCTACCCATGTTTTCCTAGCAACCATTCAACATTTAATTGATTTTTCTGTTTTGTAAAGAATTACTCTATTGAACTGTCAGGTTCTTTCTGCCTGCAGTTTCTTATTTGGCTGGGCCCATGGATGGCAGGACTCATTTCACTTGTGTTTTCTTGTTATACCTCTGACTAGTGCAATGCCTGAAATTAAGAAGTCATGCTGCAAATGTTGTGTATCATGGGAAGCAAAATATTTCAGCTTCTGTACTAGCTGGTCCCAGAAAGCTCATCTGGGGGATACCCTAGAGGCATGCTCTGATGGGAACAACCTGCCTGAGATTCGTTAGGTGGTCATCTCAGGCTTCAATGAAGGAATCCACCAATGGCCAAGGAAAGCTTAAGTGCTGTGACATCAAATCTTATTACTGCCTTTTTTTCATGATGGCTGTTAACCTTTTTTTGAAGGTAAGCTGCCATCATTGTGGCCCTAAAAAGTTCCCTATTCTCTTCAGTTCCATTATGTCTGAGGTGAAGGCTGTCTGCACAGTGTTCAAACCTTTCCTCTCCCAACCAAGTATAGCACACAGAGGAGGGTCCTTGGCTTACATAGAGATAAAGGAGTAAAAGGCAGCCAGCGCTGTGGGCACAGTGGTCTGCTTTCATGCCCATTGTAGCAGCCAGGGTCCTAGAATGCAGTCACTGTGCCGTACTCATAGCCCATTAAATACATGGAGACTTCCCACTTTGCTTTCAAAGAGTTTCTAAAAGTCCATGGCTAAGACAATATGAAACATAACATTCTTATTCATAGGCAGCCATCCCAGCACACTTCTGGTGGTTTTGATTAATTGCCTCTTGCTAAATTGTTTTTAAACTTCCAGATTTTCCTTAAAAACGAATTCCTGCAGTTCAGCCATCTGGATTAACATAAAATCTGGGACCTGATGGGAATTGCTAACAACTTTGTCCCTCTGACAAAATTTACATATACATGGTAGCATATAAACACTGCTCCTTTTTTTTTTTTCCTCTTTTTGAGATGTCTAGCAAATACATTTCCNCCAGGCTGGATGGGGCTTGGAGCAAGCTGTTCTGGTGAGAGGTGTCCCTGCCCATGGCAGGGGGGTTGGAACTTGATGATATTTACGGTCCCCTCCAACTCTATCCATTCTATGATTCTATGAAGTTAATTATTTCACTTGCAACAGGAAAAGTTATGCTTTTTTTTTGTATTTACTTTGGTAGTTTGACACATCTGAAACTGGATTTTTTGGTTCTCAGGATAATAATGGAGGTGATTAACTAGAATTACCATAGAAAATGCAAGCCATAATAGATTCAATATTTTAATAGAATATGAAACATTGGAACTTTTATCTTCCTGTTTTCTGCATCCAAGATCCCACTCCTAAAGTGTGTTTTTCTTTTATCCGTCAAGTATTGTCTAAAAAAATGGCTAATGAGTGTGCTGCTTTTAATACCAAACAGCTGAATCAAGATACAAAAAAAGAAAAGGGAAGAGCATAGTTCAAAATGGTTGCAAATCTACATCTTTGCCTGTATTACACAGAGTAAAAAATTATTTAGCATACTTATCTCTACCCATGTTTTCCTAGCAACCATTCAACATTTAATTGATTTTTCTGTTTTGTAAAGAATTACTCTATTGAACTGTCAGGTTCTTTCTGCCTGCAGTTTCTTATTTGGCTGGGCCCATGGATGGCAGGACTCATTTCACTTGTGTTTTCTTGTTATACCTCTGACTAGTGCAATGCCTGAAATTAAGAAGTCATGCTGCAAATGTTGTGTATCATGGGAAGCAAAATATTTCAGCTTCTGTACTAGCTGGTCCCAGAAAGCTCATCTGGGGGATACCCTAGAGGCATGCTCTGATGGGAACAACCTGCCTGAGATTCGTTAGGTGGTCATCTCAGGCTTCAATGAAGGAATCCATCAATGGCCAAGGAAAGCTTAAGTGCTGTGACATCAAATCTTATTACTGCCTTTTTTTCATGATGGCTGTTAACCTTTTTTTGAAGGTAAGCTGCCATCATTGTGGCCCTAAAAAGTTCCCTATTCTCTTCAGTTCCATTATGTCTGAGGTGAAGGCTGTCTGCACAGTGTTCAAACCTTTCCTCTCCCAACCAAGTATAGCACACAGAGGAGGGTCCTTGGCTTACATAGAGATAAAGGAGTAAAAGGCAGCCAGCGCTGTGGGCACAGTGGTCTGCTTTCATGCCCATTGTAGCAGCCAGGGTCCTAGAATGCAGTCACTGTGCCGTACTCATAGCCCATTAAATACATGGAGACTTCCCACTTTGCTTTCAAAGAGTTTCTAAAAGTCCATGGCTAAGACAATATGAAACATAACATTCTTACTCATAGGCAGCCATCCCAGCACACTTCTGGTGGTTTTGATTAATTGCCTCTTGCTAAATTGTTTTTAAACTTCCAGATTTTCCTTAAAAACGAATTCCTGCAGTTCAGCCATCTGGATTAACATAAAATCTGGGACCTGATGGGAATTGCTAACAACTTTGTCCCTCTGACAAAATTTACATATACATGGTAGCATATAAACACTGCTCCTTTTTTTTTTTTCCTCTTTTTGAGATGTCTAGCAAATACATTTCCTATTTAAAGGGCCATCCATCTAAAAATCCTTGCCGTATTGATCAGACCCCTACAGTTGCTTTTTTTCCCATGCTGTGAACAACATGCTCAGATCTTGGCAGAGGTCAGAATTACTGTGGCAGTTTCATCATCAGCAGTATGCTATCAACTTAAGCTTTCCAGTCTTACGTTATTTTTAAGAGATCAGTTTATTATTGTCAACTTAAAACAAATATTAAATTTTGATTATTCTAAGCTTGAGCATAGAGGAAGCATGGCCTGCCTTGGAGAAGACCTGAAGTTTTGGAATTTTTTCCCTGCAACATGCACCTAAGAACACCGCTGGCATGAAGAGCACAGCTTCTACATAAAGCTGAAGCCCTTGTCTCATTTTTAGCTTATATTGGCTTGTTTGTTTGTTGGTCTTTGGTTGGTGAGGTTTTAGGTTTCCTCATATGTTTGTTCTGCTATCTTTATTCAGGGCCAGTTTGTATGCTCACAGGTACATATGTGTGTATAAATAATCTTCTGAATTATTTTTAAGTGTCAAGATATGTATGGGTGTAAGTGCTTTAGAACTAGAAGTTTTCTGATGCTGACTGTGTAGCTGACAAGGTGATGTTTGCAAAGGCTATGAGTTCCTCAGTGGACCTCATGATGGATGGTCAGCATAGGACCCACCTGTGGGCAGCCAAGTGGTTCTACCATCTCTCGTGGCTCCCCATTTCTCGTATAGCTGGGAGATGATTCGGTCACTAAACGTGGGTTACAAACATCTTCCCTAAGTGGTCATTGCAGCTTCTAAACGTAACGGAGCCCAGAGGAACTCTACCAGTGTCCCCTACCCGTGTCCTCTGTCCCCCCTACCCTCAACACTAAGCTTGGGTGTTGTACTGCAGACCCATTCTCTTGGCTACAAACTGCAGAGGCTACTTGCCTGGCTGCATCAGTTGACCCCAGTGCTTATTGCATTGCTGGAGTAGTATAAAAAGAAGAAGCAAGAGAAGGAAATTGTGTCCTAAAAGTTACCATGGAGTATAAGTTTTATCTTCAAAATGTGATTGATGCAGTACTAGCGGTGGTGGGTGTGAGTATGTGTATCTATTAACATCCAGTCTAGGCTAACCTGTGCATAGTGACAGAAAATTAAACCTTGTCATTGCTAATGTAAATTAGAACTCAGAGATTAACAAAAAAAAAAGTATTCTTCTTATACATTAAATCCAAGTGTATATAATAGCATCGTCTGGTTTTACTGTAATTGCAGCTGAAAAGTTTACTCAGAAGCCATTTGAAGTAAAAATAATTAAAAAAAAAATATATTGGCAGAGCTAATTCATGAAGACTTAAATAAAATGCAATTACAGAACTTCCCGCCTACCTCCACCTCAATTTTAGCTGAACTCTACTTCTTGTTTGTCAGGTATGGTTCCATTTTTAATGTTCTTAAGCAGGAAACAGCCATCATAACACTCCAGCTAATTTCCCTCTCTAGTCACATGGATCTGGTGAAAGTTAAATAGGGTGCCTCAGCTTTCCATTCTACTCCTGCCTCTCCCACCACCTCCACGGTCCAGAAAAATGTATCAAGTTAGGAAGAAAGCCAGTTCTAGAACCTAGCCACTGAAAACCTACTCCAAGTGCCAGTGCCACTTGCTTGTTCAGAAAGGGTCAAGCCTAGACACAAGTTTGTACATAGAGATTGCTTTCTCTTATTCCTCCTGATCGGTTAATTGCCATCATTGCTTTTCTTTGATATTTCTCTCCCACCAGTCACCCTTCTTTGCTTAATCTCCCACTCCCATCTGTTCTGCATCCTTCCTACATCATACTTATTTACTCCTTTCTCCCATCAAAAAAAGCCTCAACAAACTAACCAGACCTAAGATGCAGCCGTAATAAAACAGAGAATGTTAAATTTACATCACCCCACTCCTGTGTCTTCCTCTGACACACCCTTTTTGATTTTTTTTTCCTAGTGAGTTTTCTTGGCTGGGACTCCTTCTTGTATCATCGTGCAATACCCTTGCAGAGAGAGGCTTCTCTTTTTTGCTGTGCTGAAAAATCTGTCTTCTGTGCAGAGCAGTCCTGTCTGGCTTAATGTGAGCTGCAAATAAGAACAAGGTGGTTCTCCACTGAAGGGAGTACCTGTTGAGGCTGAAGAAGTCTGTATTTGTCTGCAGAAGCTATTTTTCCAGCTTGTCTGCAGAACACTTCATCAAATCTTCATCACTCAAGGACTTGAAAAGCTTAAATTCTGAAGCATTAAAAGCCAGTTCTCTAAGAAACAAGTTATTGCTCTTATCTTGGACAAACTCAAGTCCCTCTCCCACACTTGAAAGAAAAAAAAGAATGAAAGAATGAAAAAAGACAGGTGAAGTTCGAAGTAAAGGTCACAGTGTAAAATTTTATCTCCTCTTCGCATTTATGCTTTTTAAAAAACTTCCCATATGTATTGTCTCTCAGATTAAACTCTTTATTTCAGTAATATCAAGTACAGAAGAGACAATGCTTCAACACATCACCAAATGCAAGAATTGGTGACAGTAGATTAGAAAGCCACGCACCTGGCACTGCTTTCTTCCCACACTGGAGACTCGATGGAAGCTCAGTGCAACACAGCTGGAAACTCACATCTGCTGCAGAGATGTGCGGGAGTTCAAGTTCAGTATGTTCCATCCCTGAATTACATCTGGAAGTAGCCATCCTCTGTAGTCTGGGTAGCAGGGGTAACCACTTTCTTCTTTGAGCTGCAGTAAGGAGAAGTCATATTGACAAGAAAAGTCATAAGACACTGTAAGGATGACATAAGGTGAACAAGTAGAAGCCTTACTGAAAAGTTTACATATAAAAACTACTAATGAAGGCACATAGGATTGCCACAGCAGTCATTTTGTCATAAGTTTCTTTGCTAAAACTTGTTTTGAACATTTTTTACTGGATTTTATAAGCTCTATATTTATTTAGCAATAACAGCTATGCTCTCAACTGTATTATATAAAGAAACGTTCTGCAGCCTTTACAAACCACTGTCCAAAGTGTCATCCCTCTTGTTTAAACTGAAGAGCTAAGAACATAAAAGAAATCTCTTTTCCCCCTCAGCTGTCTTTTCAATTCAGTCAATTTTGGTGGTGCACTATGGCTTAAGTTTAGGTCTAAACAAGAAATAACTCTAAAATTAATATGGAAACGTGACATTGAGGAATTGTTGGATACACTTGTTTTACCAGTGATTGGTTTTTGATTCTTGAAAAAAAAAGGAAAACCATCATTTTTATCTGTGGCACTTCCGGGAGGAAAGTTCGTGTCTCTACAGTGAAAACCTTAGAGGAAATACTGATTGCTTTTTGTAGTCTGTCTCCTTCAACCAGAAAAAAAAATTTAAAAAAAGGAAAAAAGACATCCTGCAGCATACAGGGTGAAAACCAATTAAAATCTAGATAATTGTAAGGAAAAAAACTGTCAAAAAAAGCATAACAAGTTACATTTTCAGTAAAAAAATACATGCAGTGTGGTTCCCGGGTGTTGGTTTTAAGTGAAGATATTGACTTCCAACTGAATGATGAGTAGAATATTTTTCTACTGAAATATTGATAGTAGATTACACTAAACCACAAACCGTCTCCATAAAGCCCATAATTTCTAATCCTAATGGTGTTTTCTTTCCCTTGGATGACTACTACATTCATGATATGATGGTTTTATTCTATCTAGGGGAAAAACTTTTTACCATACAGCTAAATTAACTTGTCAAAAGACTTCAAACTTCGGAAGCTTTTATAGCTCAATTCAAAGCTATTATTCAAGATTGAATGAGAGGGCTGTGGACTGTAAAAGCTGGCAAAAAATAAATTTCACAAGCATTCACAAGTTGAATGGAATACTTAATTTTTGTCCAGGTTATGTGTGTTTCATTGAGTTGTCTCAGAATATCTGTATTTTGCCCGTAACTCCCTTGCTCTGCAATGAAAGACAGAATGCTTCTTTCTGCGCTCTTGAAGTTGTGACCCAAGTGCATGCTCTTTCACACACACTTTGTTATATTTAGTTTGTGCCAACCTAAATAAGTGTCATCCAGCTCTCAGAAAGTGTAGAGAGCACAAAATAGAACAGCTAGCCTCTAAATTGAGGCAGAGCAAGAACAAAATTAAACTATTTTTATTCTTTTCTTTTAAAATGAAATCATAGAATCATAGAATGGTCTAGGTCGGAAGGGACCTCCAAAGATCATCTAGTCCAACCTCCCCACAGTCANGCAGAATCCCCTTTCTGGATCTGCTGGCAACATCTCTTGATGCAGCCCAGGATGTGATTTTGGCTTTTGGGCTGCAAGGGCTCACTGCCTGCTCATGTCCACCCTCTCGTCCATCAGCACCCCCCAAGTCCCTTTCCTCAGTGCTGCTTTCTAATACCTCATCCCCTAGTCTACATGGATAACGAGGATTATTCTGGCCCAGGATCATAGATCTTATCAGTTACAGCTTTCTCATGCAAATGAAAATGCCTGGCTTCAGGAGGAGCAACTGCCTTCAAGGAGGAGCAACTTTCAGATTTTACAGACAAGTAGCAGCTGGCAGAGATTATACTAGGAGCTTTTCCTTTTGCAAATCCAATCTACTTTCGGATAAAACTCAAATAAAAAGCCAAGTCAACAATTACAGCCCCAGGAAGGGAACCCAGGACTCCATGGGAGGGTGTGCGAATAGATTCATAGGCAAAGAATGCCACAGAATGGGATCCATAATGGCCAGCATGGCAAGTGGCCTGAATTCAGCATGTTCTCAACACAGCTGCCTGTAGCTGGTCTATGGGGAATGCTGACCACAGAAGCAAGTTTTAAGTACATCTTGTACCCAGTTGCACTCTTGCCAACAAAGATGTTGAAGCACCAGCCACAGTACACAGTTTCCTGAGGAACACCACTCATCACTGGTTTCCATTTGGACATTGAGCAAATCACCACAACCCTTTAAGCGTGGCCATCCAGCCCACTACTTATCTACTTACAATTTCTCTAACTTAGAGACCTTTAGAGACCAGGGTGTCATGCGGGACAGTGTTAAATGCTTTGCACAAGTCCAAGCAGATGACATCAGTTGCTCTTCCATTATTCACCAATGCCGAGACCCCATCATAGAAGGGCACTAAATGTCAGGCGCAGTTTGCTCTTAGTGAAGACACGCTGACTATCACCAATCACCTCCTTTTTTTCCATGTGACTTAGCAAGGTTTCCTGCTCTATGATCTTGCTGGGAACAGAGGTGTTCAGAGCACTCACCCATGAAATCGTGTATCCAAGTTCACTTCCCTCTTCCTCCCAGCAGCTTCCAGCTCTCTTGTGGAAGTGGTCGTGATAGCATGGGGTAACACCACTCCTGCTGTGAAGGCAGGCCACTGAAGAATTCAAAACAGAAATGTTAAATGGCTGCACTCAGAAAACAGAGTAGAACGTTAGAATAAAATATAGCAAGGAGTTCTTGCTGAATATACCTGAATATCTTCATGTAAATAGTCCAGAAAAATTCTGAAAGTTAAAGTCTGGAGCTCACACCAGGAAGCTGCCTGTGCTTATGCAGGGCTTGTGCTGAAACATGTCATTTGCAGATCATTCCTGCAGCACTGATTTAGCTCTTTATACAGATACACAGAAGCATCTAAAGAGGGAAAATGCTTAGATCCTTATTTCTCCTCTTTAAGATGTTTTCTTCCTAATGCTTGTTCCTTATGCATCGTATCTTAAAAACTTGTGCTAGTTACGAGTGCTTTCTCTGACTTCTTAAAAAGTATCACAGTGGATCAAGACATGCCAACAGAAGTACAAGTGTCCAGAATAGCAACAGTGAAATAGGCTTGCAGAAAATGGTATCAAAATCATGAAAGGAATGTCTTGGAAGTCTGAAGAGTTATACTCAGACCCTGTTTGGCACTATTAAATAGTTGGGTTAGACTTTTGAATCTAGAACTCTCATTTGCAGATATGCTGTTTAACAGAAAGATAAGATATAGGCATTCAGCTGTGAACGTTAAGAATAATATTTAGAATGTATTATGATGAGAGGTCAGAATAGTCAAAACCTCTGCAGCCCTAGAAAAGTCCATGTATGTGTATGTGTATGGGCACAAAGAAGAGTTACTTCTCTCTTCCAGAATCACTAAGCAAGATCAGGGCTGTAAAAGAACATGAAGTCACTCTAGTTTTCTTCCACAAAAAAAAAAAAAAAAAAAAGCAGACTTCATGTTCTGAAAAAGAGCAGATAGCAGGAACCCCAAGGTGTCATGCACTAGATTCAAGGAAGGGACTTATTGAGATAGAGTGGAAACTAAAACTGAAGGGTTTTTTTCTAAAAGCTGCACTGCAAGGCAATGGAGACCAACCCAGAAATGGAATGTAAGTAATTGAGATATAGATCAATAATACCTACACTGCATAATAAGTGCCATATATTTTCCTTTTTGGAAAAGTGAGAGTTTGCAATATGTGCCTCTAGAGATGATGTTGCAATGGGACATGTCTGTACTGTTCCAGCAGAATTGGTTGAGGTTGTTCACACTGTAATACTTTGGCATCTGAAGAGACGAGACACACAGATCTTAATTCATCCTTATCAGGAGCTTCCTATCATGTTAGCAGGTGGCCTGGTAGATGTTAAAGATTCAGTTATGAACACTGATGGGAACTTTTCAAACATCACACATTAGCAGGCTAATATGGATAGCCTTTGGAAAGCTACTTTGGAAAGCTGGCTAAGGAGTGTGAGTATGACAAATAGAGACTCTATCTTGTACAAGAACCAGAGGCATGACACATTCTGGCTCATATATAGAGACCAAGATGTAGGATGCTCTGGTCAGATGGTAGGAGGCAGAGTGGACCAAAAACTGGGCTGTGCTTCTAAATAAGCAAGGAGAAGCGATAAAGTGTTAGATCTTTTAACATATTTTTTTTTTCTGCTCCTCTAGTTAAGTGAACAAAGTCATTTGCCTGACTAGAAACCCAACATCATGAAGTAACTTGTATTTTGGATAAAGCAAACAAGCAAGCATGAAAGAATTAGAGTATGGCAGCAGAGAACTGGCTGAAGAGTGGGAGAGGTATGTCGCTTAGTTTCGTACTTTATTCTGAACCCTGCAAATCCTAACTGCTTATCTCCAGCAACAAAGAATGAGAATGCTTTTTCTCACTTTGCTTTTGGTAAATCCAGACAACTGTTTCAGGGGAGATTACTTGTTAAATTATCCACAGTGCTACAGATGCTAGACTGTTTATTTTGGTCATATATTTCAAAGAACAGTTTCTCTAGCAAACAGTGTAACAGCTTTGGCTGGTAAAACTCTTGAGTATAGTCGTTATCCTCTTTTTCCTGATAGAGACTGTCACAGACTTACCATTGAGTTTTGGCCTAGATGCTGGTGCTGTACAGTCAGCTAAAAAAATGGAAATGGATACCCTTATAATCAAAAAAGCAAAAGAAGAGTCTTCAAGGTTGCAAGACTAAAGAAATTGCAATTATCAGAGCAGAGGAAGGAGCTGTGTCCTATGCAGGTACATGAATGTGTTTCAGCCATCACTGTATCTCTGCAGACCTGTTTCTCCCATGCATGGCCATATGGATCTTGCCACAGGACACGCTTTTGGAAGGGGGACTCCTGTGCTATTGTGAAAGAAGTTCTCTGAAGATCTCTTTTGTATTTCAAAGCTGAATTACCAGGATCATCCAACAGTTTTAGTTGCCTCAGATACTGGCAGCTCTTTTCACTAAGGGTCTGACTGTCTACAAAACCCTGACTGAAATCGCAGTCCAAAATCTAACATGAGGTTTCTCCTCATTCAGAAATCATACAGTCAGAGTTGGAAACCGCTTTAAAAGCATGGGCATCCTCAACCTTTGATACACAACTATATGCTGCACAGGTACAGCTGCAAACCTTCAGCAGAGTATGTACTTGCAGCTCTTCTGCCATTCAAGTAATGAATGCAGTGCTCATGCAAGATGCAAAGTTGACAGGCTTTGCGTTTGGATTTTGTTTTGTACAAGCAGCACCCCCCTACAGGGCAAAGCAGGCTCCCTCTGACTTGTCAGCCCTTCTCAACAGCAGCCTTGAAGCCTTAATCCTAAAATTGTAGGGCTGTTCAGTGCCTTCACTATTGATTCAATCGCTGGTCTGTCTTCTCTGGCTTTCAGCGAGGATGCCAAGTAAAGTGGTGGTTTCTGTGATGCACACACCTGACCACCAAGAACTGGAACAAGACCACCAGCTTATTTCACATTGGTTACTGAATAGCCACTGGAGCTTTGCAGCTTTCTGTCGCAACCAGCCTGGACAGGATTCAAACCAACAACCTCAAGGATAAATGATCCCTACTCCTGATACATCCTGTCTTCTATATGTTTTAAAGAGTGAACAGGACAGCCTCCTGTTACAGAATAGCAGCCTTATAGTTGATTTTAAAGAAGCATTTTTGCTTCTCTGGGCTTTAGCCCAAAATCCCACTTGGAGTAACTCACATGCATGTCAGCAGGACAACACCAGCCAAATATATATATTTTTTATATAGATATACATAATTTTTCCCCTTTTATTAAGCTGTTATTGTTTCAAATAAAATGCAA
Organism: Thinocorus orbignyianus; assembly: GCA_013400375.1. Classification (NCBI taxonomy): domain Eukaryota; kingdom Metazoa; phylum Chordata; class Aves; order Ciconiiformes; family Thinocoridae; genus Thinocorus; species Thinocorus orbignyianus. The sequence continues at coordinate 397,396 of VXBW01002014.1, read as the reverse complement.
ACATTATTACTACTCCAAACTAAGGAAGATCACAGGTAAATGTTGCCAATGAAATTTAAAATCAGCTTGAAATAGTTTTAGCAGAAAGCATATTTTTTTGCTGGACGTTTCCTCACAAAGCCAAATGTTGGAGTTGAAATAAGGAAGGCTTCTAGACTATATACTACACAAGATGTTTTCTATCTGCTTTTCTCCTGCCTTCAGAAGAGACAGAGCATCCTCATTTCTCTGGGTTGTTTTAACTCTTTACATTTGGGGGGGATGATTATGCCAAAAACATACCCATGTGCCACAGCTGCTCAGTTCATTTCCTGAACCAGTCCAAGCTTTGCTGGCAAAAAACAATTCTGTCCTGTCACTGCTGAGCAGGTTTACTCGTACAGCTCTGCAGATAGTGGTGTTTCTAGTATCATTTATGCACAGAAAGTCCAAACACCAGAAAAGTAGCACCTACACCCAGCCGACATGCTTTGAAGTCCTCAGGTCCCAACAGCCCTTACCAAAAAAAGCCTTATCAGTTTATTTCCAGACTGCATGAGAATGTTAGAGTGGGGTACAAAAATGCTGGAGAATGACAAAAGACAAAGTTTAAAAAAAATAGAGTGGACATACACATCTACTGCTCATTAGCTGATTTCAGATGATACCAGCTTGCTGTTGTTTTTTTTTTAATTCTGTAGCTCTGGCAGAGAATGTTTTATTTTGTTAGTAAAGTTTTCACATGCAATATTGTTGCTGTTGTGTTTTGCTTCTTAAATCCCTTACCTGTATATTTATTATAGACGAATATTATACCCTTACAGTAAAGAAAGACTGCAAAGTGCTAGTTAACTTCTCAGAGCTGACTGAATAATACCATAAATACAAGGGTACTGAAATGACAACAGTAAAGGGATCTGTACTTTGAACAATAAATATGAACTGTAGCTGTGCTTTGGATTTTATGCATGCTCTAGCTAATAGATATTCAGCCTGTGTGGGCCACTGACATTTAAATAAACACATGTGCAGTCCCTGGGGGTTGGCTGCAGAGTCTCTTGTCAATTGAATCCAGCCCTGAGAACGTAGAGCTGTTCAGGATTGCAGAAATTCCACGCTGGGCTAGCCCTTGGTGGAATCTCTCTTAAAACTGTAAGATGTCCTTCATAGGGAAAAGAAAAAGAAATAAAAAAGAAGAAAAAAGAAGAAAAGGGGGCTGAGGAGGGGAGTGGAAAACCCCCATAAGATGCAGCTTCAAAGAAATACTGAAAATATTTATAAGAAAACTGTCTGCCAGCCTGCCCTTTGCAGAGTCAAGAACTCAGCTCCTCTAAAAGTGAGCTAGCTTGTCAACCTTCACAGCATTTCTACACTGTGTTGGGGGGGGAAAAAATCACCTATTAAACAGAGCCCTTATTTTTTTGTTTGCAAAGCAAGGCTACAGAGTACACTCATGTAAATCCATTACTGATGTGAAATGAACAGGCACCTGGGTTACAGAACCCAGAAGGATCCTGAGGCAACAGCTTTCTGCAGCATACGAGCACCTGAGGCCACCTCTACAAGCAAAGATAGCTTTGATTATGGTGGAATTAGCTTAATTGTATTTCTGAAAAGGAGAAGGAGTATGAGTAAGGCTGTAAGTTTTTCTTTATCTGTTCTAGCAAACCAGTTGATAGCCCTAGAAATCAAAAATTATTTGGCAGTACCAGACACATTGAGCAGCTATAAGCATGATATTAATCCTCAGCGCCTCATTCCAAAAATAAGACAAAGTCTATGAAGTGTCCCAAGCACTTGTTTTGCACAGTCTGCATAAACCACAGGTGATACTGTAAGTGTTCATAGAACACCAAATATTTTCCTTCGCTGTTTTAGAAAGAATAGTTTAAGTTCAGGTGTTACGTTCACAGATAACCACTGCGTACCAGTGCAGATGAGGGATAACCCAGGAGTAAGAAGACATCAACTCCAGTACTGCAGGCCTCTGAAAAAGGGACGTGGCCAGTTATAAAAATAAAATAATAATTAAAAACAAAACACCCCCACCAACAAAAAGAATCCAAAGGGGAATTAATTGAGCTACTTATCACTGAGTTTAAAGCTGAGCAAAGCAGTAGAGGCTACATAATAGCATTAAAGATAATTAGAAAACTGGGATGAAAAAACATGCTTTTGGTATCTGGAATCATGCCTCCTGGGGAATTCTTTGTGGGCATCAATGCGTATGTAAATAGGAGCAATTTAGTTGATACCATGTACTCTGGTCTCTCAAAAGCTCCCTCACCAGGGGCTCCTAGGAAATTAATCTCTCCTGGGATTATAAGAAAAGTTCTCAAGTTAATTCAAAACCGGTAGAAAGTAAGAATAGACAGGTGGGAATAAATGGTTATTTTTCACAGTGGAGGGGATCCCAGTGGAATCCCACAGCAATTTTGGCTGTGACATGGGTTGTTCTCAGAGCCTAAAGGGTCTGGAAAAGGGATACAGGACCAATTTTCTGAGGATAAAGAAAAAAACTTGTATAAAGCAGCAGAAACAAGTTCTGCCTACAAAGAGCTGCAGAAGGACTGACAGACATGGCAATAAAACAGAAGACCAGGTGCTGATAAATAAGCAGCAGCACAAAAGCAAACTGACTTCTCTATACTCTCTCAATTAATTATTACCACACAGGAAAGAGATAATCCAAATCCACAAAACATCAGTTCATTCCAGGCAGTGAGCAGAGAAATGAGCAGACTGTAAAAGAAAAAAAGACTCCAGGGAGGCCTCGTAGCAGCCTTCCAGTCCCTGAAGGGGGCCTACAGAAGCGGTGGGGAGTCTGGTGATAGGATGAGGGTTAATGGTTTTAAACTGGAAGAGTGGAGATTTAGATTAGATATTAGGAAGAAATTATTTCCTGTGAGGGTGGTGAGGCACTGGAACAGGTTGCCCAGAGAAGCTGTGGATGCCCCATCCCTGGAGGGGTTCAAGGCCAGGCTGGATGGGGCTTTGAGCAACCTGGTCTGGTGGGAGGTGTCCCTGCCCATGGCAGGGGGGTTGGAACTGGATGATCTTTAAGGTCCTTTCCACCCCAAACCGTTCTATGATTCTATGAACCACCAGGAAATGGCTTGAGAAATTCCTTCCCTTAAGCTACAGTTTACATCTTGCCAGTTACTTCTCCGCTTAGAAAAGTGATGACTTCTACATCTGTCACATTTTTGAATAGGAGGTGTGTGGTTGTACTGAACCTAATGTTGCAGCTTCTAACAGTACAAGACCAGTGTTTGATGCACATTCATAAACTGATGCAGATTGAAAACCAAACCAAAGCACTGTTTCATGCAAGTCGTGGATTTCACTACTACAGACAGTTGTTGAAGCCAGAAAAGTGAGCATGCTCCAAAGGCAGTGAGCCAACATAATGGAAGGTAAGCTGAATAAAAAGTTCTAGGAAACATAAAAACAGAGAAAATACTCTAGCTCTGTAAGATGTTAAGCTGCAGCCTGCTGGGAGAGTTTGCTGGAACCAGTGTAATGTCAGTTTTTAAGCGTCCGTTACCAGCTAGTGCCACAGATTGTGTGCAAAGGTAGCTGAGCCTTTGAGCTGCCTCTGTATACCTGCTCTGGCATTTCACAGATTAACTTTGAATCTGGACATAATTGGTACAGAAGGGAAACACTGAAAGAAGCCTGAGAGAGAACGTCTAGCATGTGTTCCTAATGGAGCCAGTGCTTTCAAAACAGTTCATCTAAAGATAGTTTCCAAAAAACACTGATGTCAATAGGATTTAGGCATGAATGTAACTTCTAAAGCATGCTACTGGGATAGGAAAAAGGAGTATTTGAAGCAAGGGGTGTTTTTCCCACAACTACCTTCTCGATGGGGGATAACTGGGGACAGGTCCTTGTGTATGGAGTGTCTGGAGAAGAGGCTAGACAGATAAAATAAACAATAATCAAGTCACTGGAATCAATTACTCCTCATTAGCAAAGTAATTTCTAAAGGAAATGGAAGACAAAATAATTGAACTACCCACGAAACTTGTAACTGGTCATACTAAGCCTTAGTACCTGTTCTTGAATTTTGCATTTAAAAAGGGAGGTCATACGAATGAATGAGGATATAGCCATGGAGACTCAGTATGATTTCTGTCAGGGATGTTTTGCCTTACCGAACTATGATGGTTCTGTGAAGGAATGAGCAAGCACATGGATAAGGGAGGCAATTGTTCTGATCTTCTTGGATTTCCCAAAATGTTTCCAGTATTCTCCTCCACTGAGCACTTCGAGATCCCATGGGATAAGAGGGAAGGCCCTTGCGCAGATTAAAAGTAGTAAAAAGAAAGAAAGAACAGGAAACCAGAAGGTACAAAGCTGATGTTACCCACGGTCGGTGATCCAGAATTAACTATGACATTTTAGTACCTTCTCACTTCTGCATTCCCAGGAGCAGAGCGGCCACTGTCTCGCTGCCGCCCACCACCACAGCAGTGGAGCCTTTCCCTTACAGCAGTCACAAAAGCTCCCACCGATTTCACTGAAGCCCTGCCTCATCTTCCTTTTCAAGGAATGACATCTCCACTTTGGCTTTCAGCTCACCTCCTTTTTCTCTAGCAGTTTGATGTGTGGTTGCTCGCAATACTTCAGTAGCTGCCCTGTCACACAGCAGAGATTCCGTGAATCTCCATATGCCTTTTTTGAACAATCTTATTGAACAGGCAGTAGGTTTTATAAGAAAGATCTTCAGACAGTAAGAGTGCTTTCGAAGTAGAATAGAAACCAAGCTCACAGTCTTTATACATGTTTGGGTTTTTTTTGCCAGATAGCCAGTGTCACAGATGAGGCTACCTTCCAGCACATTTCACAAGCAAACAATTCACAAGCATCCCTCCTTTTATTCAAAACCTTTCATTTGCCAGATACTTCTCAGAACGTCCATTTCATGGAAAAAATACTTCTGACTGCATCAACGTTAGCAATCAGCATGTGTGCACACTGAGAGGCATTACAGACTGCCACCAAGCCTGTCTGATCCAGGGGCAGCTGGAGCAGTACTGACGGTGATGGATGCACCTGCTTGGTCTAATTTAGAAAATCTGGTGTACTGGTTTGGGTGGAGGTAGGGTGCTTAACCCTGCCTGGATGTTGGAAAGCTAGAGATGCTGCCGTGAGCACAACTCACAAAGGAAAAGTAGTATGTCTTGGTGTACAAGGCTGCATGGAAAAGAAGACTCAAGCTCTCCAAAACTAGTGCAAGGAAGAGAATGCTGTATTTATTTACAGAAAAATTACCTATCTACACCAAACACGGTACTAACTCGCTATTGACCTCCATCTTGTGAAAACAAACCTGGAATAAGATACAGCTGTATAGAAATACATTCAGTGCTCTCTGAGGTCAATGGAAAGATTCCTGTTGATGGCAACAGATATTGGCACATCCCTCAAATAAATCTATAAAATACATTTAGATCTAATCACAAAATTAACCATGGGGGTAGTTGAAGGTACTTGGAGTTCCCAACATAGCCAGCACATGAGCAACAGCATTCCTAAGTGTCCTGATCCTGCACAGGACTGTGCTCCCACCTGTCACGTGGGAGTGCATCAAGTTAGGAGTTTCTTTGTGAGATGAGTATCACCTGGCTGAAGAGGCTGAGAGCCTGGCTAGGTAGAGGATCCAGCCCCAGGTCCTGCTGCAGTGCTCACCAGGAAGCACAATAACAGGTGCCAAATATAAGAGTGGTCCTAGGGAATATGTGAACACCTGCCTAAAAGCAACTGAATTGAGATCATCAACTCATTTTGCACAGACTACAAAATATTTACTCTGATTTCCATTCCTCAGCAACTGAGATTCAGACATCCTATTGATTAAGTGCAATGTAAGAAGCTTGACAGACAGAAACGATGCAGAGCAATCTGGAAAGCACAGAAAACTGGGCTCCACAGAATAACGTGTATTTTTCAGTACAACCAAATATGAGTTGCTGCATGTAGGAACAAAAGCACATGTTGCATTTTGAGGACAAAGAAGGACTGCGTTCATCAGGGACTGAAACCAAAGAGTTTTTGGCAAATAACTAGCTGCACAGAAATCTGCAGGAAAAGAGGAAGAGCTAATTTCAGTACTTGGATACATACATTGCAGAAAATCAGCAAAGCACTTTGGCAAGACCATGGCTGGAACAGCAAAGAAAGCACATCTGGAAAGCAGCTAGTCTGGAAAGAGGCACAGATCTCAGCTGAAGCCTGGAAAACCTGCCCTGAAGACAAAGGCTGAAACTACTTATCTCCCACTGGGCTAGAGAATCTGACCAGTCCATAATAACCTACACTGGAATACCAGGAGTAAAGATACCTAGCAAAAGAAACAGAGTCTGGAACTCACTGGCTGAGTGCAATAGGTCTCTGGACTAGAAGTAAAACATTTGTGTGCTAACAACAAGCATAACTGAAACAACCCTGCTGTGCAGCAGAGTCCTCCACAGCCACCACCAGATCCCAACATAAGAAGGACACAGACCTGTTGGAGTGAGTCCGGAGGAGGGTCATGAAGATGATGAGAGGGCTAGAACATCTCCTTATGAGGGCAGGCTGAGAGTTGGGGTTGAGAAGAGAAGGCTCTGGGGAGACCTTCCAGTATCTGAAGGGAGCCTACAGGAGAACTGGGGAGGGACTTTTTACAAGGGTGTGATAGGATGAGAGGTAATGGTTTTAAACTGAAAAAAGGTGGATTTAGATTTGCTGTTGGGAAGAAATTCTTTTCTGTGAGGGTGGTGAGACACTGGAACAGGTTGCCCAGGGAAGTTGTGGATGCCCCATCCCTGTAAGTGTTCAAGACCAGGCTGGATGGGGCTTTGAGCAACCTGGTCTGGTGGGAGGTGTCCCTTCCCATGGCAGGGGGTTGGAACTTGATGATCTTTAAGGTCCCTTCCAACTCTAACCATTCTGTGATTCTGTCAATTCTCTGAAAATCTGTTCTATGATATTATGATAATATCTGCTATTTATTTTGGTGATCTGCTGCTATGCCTTAAGTTCTATGTTTAAGCAGCTGATGTGTTATGGAGCACATTATGTAGATTTGTTTACATTCAGCTGAGTTATTGCAAACAAGAAGTCTTTGTCAAGTACCATAGGTCTATAGTTCTTTTTGATAGAATGGTGGTACCATTACAGTATAACTAAACATTTTCCTCTGATGGACAGATTGATATTTTCAGGGAACCCTGTGATCCCTGCCTGCAGCAGAAGACACTGCTATGCAAAACACAGGATCTGAGAAATTACCAGAAAAAAAAAGACTATTCACCTTTTAGAGAACTGTCCCTTTCCATCTTCAACAAGATAGCAAATTAAATTTAATTCAAATCAAAGTTACTTCAAATAGTGGCTGCAGTACACTTGTGGCCATTCAGAAATTATCCTGGAGAGAAGGGCTTGAGAATTTTGGGACAGGGAAGTGTCTGACCGAAAACTCATCCTGACACCATCCACTGAACAGAGACTTGCTCCAGCTCATACCAACATATGGATGGGCAGGTCCTGTCTGGGGCCACTCCTCTAGCCCACTTCCACCACAAGCTTTGTCCTGCAACGAGCAACAGGTGTTCTGATCCCACCTGTGTGACACCCAACCACCCCACCCCACCCCTCCCTCTACTCCCCCCACTCCAAATTTTGGTTCTGTCTCTGGGAAATAATCCACCAGCGGCAATTCCAAATCCACTGCAGCAATTATAGTTGTTACAGGAGCCAGATCTTGTCTTGTGAGGCAGAGAGACCTCTTTAGAAGCCACAAGGTGCAGTGCAACATTTTCACTTCCCTCCTTGTTAATATATTTCCAGCTCTTTTTGAAGATGGATTCTCTCATAATCAGTTATCCCTTGATGGTACTGTGATTTCAGAAGGAAACCTGTCTCCTTCACTGGTCCCAACCAGCACAACTGAAAAATAACCTTTCCCTTGTAAGTTAATTATAGGAGAAAGCTGTTGTCTGCTTAACTGCTTCCTCTGGCAACCTACACAAGAAGCTTGGCCCCGTGCAGTCAGTCTCATTTTGGAAGCAGATAACAATAACAGAGAGATAAATCAGGGGATGCACAAGGGAATATTGTCCTCGTCACTCAGCTGAGCTGTTAAGCCCATAGCTACCAGCCCTTACTATTTATTTCCAGAGCCTCTGGCCAGAAACACTTGTTATCTTAAAATATTGGTGCCTGTACCAGTTAACTCTTACATCGTCTTTGCTTCTTACTAATTGCACATGCCACAACTTACACAAACATTCCTGAGTCAGTCCCTTGAGGTCCTTATGCACCATCATTTTTCAGGCACTGTATTTGATTCTTTTATTACCAGATACTTGCTGGGTGCTGCCTGTGTTGATATTTTACTGACAGGAGAACACTTCCTACCCTGTTATTATCTGAAACCACTTGGGAAAATAACACATACAGAAGACTGCCATGAAGACATCCTGGGGATGGAAGCTGCCACCAATGGTGCAAACATTTCAGGATGTAATCTAGGATACCATTCACAGTTAGATCATCTATGCTAGCCTAAACGAACCTCAATTAATCATATCACAGGTAGCTGGAGTACCATCCAATGATGCTTTTTATAAACAGACAGTACAAACAGTATCTTTATGACCACCCAAATGACACAATGCTTTTGTCTATGATGTGCTTTCAATTTCTTACTGTTACTTGTCAGCTTGTTACATGAGCTGTAATCATAACTTTCTTGCAGTATCCCCAGTAAAATTGTCATATCCAAGTGCAAGTTGCAATAAGCCTGTTTTAAATTCTCTTCATCTGACCATCTGGGTAGTCTTTCCTGGTTCCAATCATGTTCTTAATTAATTCTGCAATTCCACAATAAGGAAAACAGGCTGCTTCACAGGTAGCAAGCAATTTTTTACTGGTTCATAAGATGAGTCCTTAGAAAGACAAAGACAAGCTTATGCTAAAACGTATGTTGAAAAAGCAACGTAAATGTTTTTTTTTTTCCCCCCACTGTGTATAGTGCTTCCAAAATACTGAAACTTAATTTTTCTCCTTTTGTTCTCTCCCACCTAGCAAACATTTATCCCCCCCCGTCCCCACCTAGCCCCTCACCGTGAGCAGAGATGAAATAAAGGGCTGGGCTGCTCTTGCCAAGAGCAATTTTGTTTCCCAGCAGTGCCAAAACCACCATTGTCTGCATCCCGGCATTCAGCACGGCCTCAGGAACAGGATTTGCACAGCCAGCAACAGAAAGAACTTGACTTTTCATATGTCTGGCCAAAATAATGGCTATTTAAAAATATCCTAGCAAGGGAATGGCAGAGAACACCTTAAAATATACATCAAGCTACGTAAAATCTGCAGGGACTTAATGAGACATCAGAGGAGAGTGGTTGAGCATTACAGACAGCAAAGAGGGTCATTGTTAGAGCTACAAGGAAAGAAAAGTATCTCCTTTGCAAAGAGGAGTCGGAAATATTTAGTTTCAAGGGGCTTTTTTGGTTGGTTTGAGGTTTGGATTTTCTTTTTTTAACTTCCTCTGTGGAAGAGGAGGCATCCAAGCGCCAGGACTGTACTGCCAGTCAGCTGAAGGAGGAAAAGTGCCTTGCCCAGCAGCAGAGGGCTTTGGAAACAGATGTTGGGAAAGTCCTGAGGCAATCTCCCCAGCAGGCAGCCAGAAGAAGAAAAGCAGTGAGAAATCAGGTAGGCATCCAATAGAAACCTCTTTGGGTTTCCTTCCAGCTTCCTTGAAGTCAAACTAAGCCCGTGAAACATTTACAAGTCAACACAAGATGGGTATGTCTGCCTCCATGACAATTACCAGTTGCCTGGACAGTTTCTCACAGTTGTTATTAGTTGCAAGGAGCAGGTAACACAGCAGAGGTTGTCTCAGTGGGTGCCAGGAGGTAGCCCAGTCAGACACTGAACTTTAAGGTCATCTTCTCTTCAAGAGCAAGCTAGTTCCAGCTCCTGCAAAAACACACTATGTTAGGAAGAGCATGTTATGAGTTTGGGGCAAGAGAAACTGGTGACAAGAAGGCACTTGCATGAAAGAGCATGCTTTCTGCTCAGGCTTATATTGCAAAAAGCTTTTCAGAACTGTTTTTCTCCTGGGGTGGAAATTTCGTGGACCCTGAAGCAATAAGCAGAGTATTTCAGGAGTACTTCAGTCTTCAGGTGGTGCCAAGAAGGCAGCCTGAGATTCCCTGGTTGCAATGCCAGCAGCATCTGGAGCTTTGCCTTCTTCACTGAATTTCACGAGTCTTGAACAGTCTCCTTGTTATCACCTTGCTGACAGCAGTCACTCTAGGTAGCCTGACAGCAAGGATGAGCACTTGGTAACACAGGTCAGCTCAAAGAGTAGCCCAGTCTACAGAGACTAACTTCCTGCCATCTTCACTTCCTACAGAAATTTTCTGCTCCTCTTTTCCACATCTATGAAGCTTGTGGATTAAGAAAGCAGAACAAAAGAGCCAGCTGAGGGCCCCTGACTCCCCAGCACCAAGGATTTTTACAAAAGGTCCTTCTGCAGAAGGGGCTAAGTACAAAACGTGTACAGAACTGGCTATGAGAAGTACAGGGACGGAAAATAAATATTTGCTAGGCCTGCCAAAGGAAACAGAGTGGAAAGGGCTGCTATTGCCAGGATTACAACTTAATCAGCCAACTGTAGTAAGAACAGGTAGAGTGGTAGCCAGGACAGAGCCAAGCTGCAGGGGCACTGGACCAAGAGTTAGGAGTATGGTTACAAGGAATAAAGCAGAAAAATCTGCTGTTAATTTTGAATCTGTAACAAGTCCTTTGGAGATGTTTGCTTTAGGGTAAGATTCCTGCAAATGGACAAAACCATGGACATCTAGAAGAACGCCTCCAAATAGCCAGGATAGGAGAACAAGTTGAAGAACAACCTCTCATGCAGAATAGTCAAGGAACAGACTAACTAATGTGGAAGGAAAGAGGCAAACCAGCTGAAGTGAGCATCATGCATCTGGAGAAGCATAGTTTGGACAGATCTGGAGATGTTCATGGACTGCAGAAGAAAATCAGCACCAGGTACACTACCAGCATGTTTTAGTGAGGCCTAGAAGCAGAGAAGCCCAGAAAAAGCGTGCAGGTTGGTGCAGGACAAAGAAAATAAATAAATAACATGAGCAATAAAGAATAACAGAGCATTACATATGGACCCACAAGTTTCCCTTACAGCAACCACACACAAACAACTTGTAAAACAGTTCAAAGACCATAAGAAATGAGGAACAGCACGATCTAACAGAGAAATGAGGTAAGATAATTTCCTATGCTCCAAACTCTGCTCCTTCTGCTGAGAAGCTGACCAGAGAGTCTTCAGGCAGATACAGTCTATATCTACATGAATTAGCAGTGCTCCACCAGAGCATTAGGTTAGTAGAGTGAAATAGTTGTTGTACAACCATGCTATATATGTTTTAGAGTTTAACTTTGGAAAGCTCTAGTCTGATCTTGTGGCCTGGTTGCCTGTTAACAGTGGTCATGCATTACACACCTGATTCAAAAGAAAATGTTTTTAAATGCACCCATAATTAACGTGGTCTTCTGCAGGTGGGTGTCAAGCAAGCACTGCCCCCGAGCCAAGCTAGTGCTACACAGGAGCCCACAGCACTGCAGCTTGCACAGATGTTTCAGCATCTGCTGTACTCATCGCTGGGATGGTGCCAGCATCAAGAAAACAGGAAGGGGCTTAGGGGCTGTGGGTCTGTATTTTGGGCCAGAAACCATTTGCTCAAGTGAGATTCCAGTTTCCAAGAAAAGGGGCATTAAGCTCTTTGACGGTAATAGCACATATGTAGCTTTTACATAGCACACAGAGCTTTGTCCAGCTGAGTCTTTTGAAATGCAGCGTTGTCCTGCACTTCCATCCCCCAGGTTTATTTCCTCAGCAGATCACTCTCTCTGCTGGTACCTTAGCCTGATCATCTGCCTGTGCTCTACCTCGTTAGAACTGAATCACTGTGAACATGAGAAGAGGACAAACAAGCTTGTTATTGATGTGCTTTGGCATTGCTCCATTTATTATTGATGTGGTGTGTAAATGATGGCCTGCTGTCTATTTCCTCTGATGTAAAGTGTTAATATCAATTATTAAAAATAGTCTGAGGCACGAAATATGGGGCATAAAAACACTTGCCTGTGAGTGATGGGCACATAGCTATGATACAGCTGCATCCAAGCTGCATTCTTAGTATGACAGCTCTGAAGGCTGGCGTTGACTGCTTGAACAAGCAATGGAAATCTTTGCAGTGCTATTTCTTTCCCCTAGCTAAGGCACAGGGGTGGTGGTGCTGGAGGAGACCTCTCTGGAAGCAACATGACATGGGCAGCAAAATGAAGAAAAAGAGAAAAAAAAAGAAAAAAGAAAAAGACGACGGCTCATGTCCTTCAAAGTGAAATACAGCCCCACTGAAATGCTGATTGCACGGCCTAAATCAGAAGCAAAAAGTCTCACGTTCTTCTACCGCACTGTAGGTGCAGTATTCTGTAGCACATCAGCTCTCAGCACCACACCGCCACAGAGGACAGCTTGCTGTGACACAGGGCACACTGTGCATGCAGCAAGGCAACAGGGAGTACCAGTGGTTAATTATTCAGTTTCAGTTGCTTCTCTCCCGGTAAAGAAGACTCCCTGGTTCTGGAGCATGCAGTCCAGCCTTTGACTCCAGCTTGGGCATTTCAAGTCATCTATTCAGCACAATGAGTCTGAGGTACCTGACAGCCAGTTTGCTGTTTTGTTTTATGACCCATTTTCATACAGGCAGGAGATGCACAGGTCCTGCAGTTCAGCCTTCTGTCCTCCAGAGCAATGGGCTATCACTTCCACCCCCACCAGCACAGGCATGCTCCCATTTTGTATGCAGGACCACATATTTCCATTACTCTGGGGCCCCTAGTATTGGCACCCCATCAGGGGAAGTAGGAATGAAGCAGATATGATGTTGGAGATCCATGACAGAGACCATTACAGTAAAAAGAGAGGTTATGGCACTCAATGTCTTAAACTTGCATCACTGAGAGCCACACAACAGTCTGCCAGCAGCTGTGCACCACAGAGATGGAGGACCCTGTCCCACTATTTATAATTATAGAATCAGCAGGAGGCACAAGGTGCAGGAGAGCCACAGACTGCACGGGCCAGTCCAATATGTCTTGAGGTGCACTGTGTCAAAAAGAGCCCGAGATTAGAGATACCAAAGCCAAGCTTGCAGCAGTCCAACTCCAGCCTCATGAGACAAAGAGGACCTATCATGAGATGGAGATGTTTTGTCAAGCATCCCCTGACTATAGAGAAAACAGTTCTTAAAGCTGCACGCCCAGAACAGAGTTTTCCCTCCGTCTCTTCTCCACCCCCTTATTTCTGAGGATGGCAGGCGAGGAGCAAACGCTGGTTTTATTCATCTCTTCTCCATTGATTGCAGCATGCGTCACTGACTGCACGAGTGTGGGAGGTGCAAGTATGCCTCACAGTCAAATCACCAGCCTTTCAGCTTAATAACACCTCAGGGGGGATGTGGGCTCTCTTCCCCTTTTCAAAATAAAAACAGGAGAGGAAATAAACGTTCCAGCAATATAAACCAAAAAGAAGAAAGAAAACCAAAACCTCTGCAGCAAGAGGAAAAAACAACACCTGGAAAATAAAAACATCTCATTTTGTTTTGTATGAGGCAGAAGGGAGAAGATGTCAAGAATGGATGGTCTATGGTAAGGACCCTGGACCAGGGCTGCTGAGCAGCAGCACAGGACAAGGCAGCTGGGTTGCACCAGCCCCAGGGAAGGTCAGTTCCACTCCAGGTACACGCAGCCAGAGCACCAGCTGCCAAATCCCAGAAAGCTGGGCAAGATGGCACTTTATGAAATAAACATGCAATTTGGTCAGCGCCCATCATTTCCATGAGCACCTGTGAATTTTAGGAGCTCTTTTTACAAGGAAGGCTTGAAGGTTCAAGATGTAGCCCTGGATAAAATGTGAACCCAGAGCCAGGCGATTTCAGTCCTAGCAACACCCCTGGGCTCATCCTCTGCAAACCAAACTCCCCAGCCCCAACAGCCACCACCAGTGGGTCCTACCACCAGCTCATGTAGGCACCTCCAAAGGCAGAATTTCCATCATGTGCCTGCAGACTGCCACACACTTGCTTTCTGATATTTTTATCCCCTGGAGGGCTGACAAAATAGCCCAGGCATACTGATCAGACAGATATATACCCAGGCTTTTGTTAGAGAGGAGGCATTTTGTTTGTTCAGTGGTTAAAAGCGGTCCCAGCAGATCCACAACAATCTGCAGATGTGATGTCTGTACTAGCTGCTGGGGAGGCCCCACTGTTCAGAGCAGGGGTCTTGCAAAATCTGAGACCTTTCCACACAAAAAAAATGCAACAACGAGATCAGCCGCTCACCTTGTGATGAAGATCCCCAAAATGTAAGTGCTTAGCATCCACACAAGGAGGAATACAGAGGGTGGATGACAGCAGACATCTCCTATAGGGAAGAGGAATCTGGCTTCCAGATACACAAGATTTCTTTGTAGTGGGATACGAGGGACCATTTGTAGACAAGGAAGAACAGAGATTTTACATCTGAGTGGCATCGAGTGGCAGCACAGCCTGGGCACACCCATGTCCCCGGCTGGGGAGCCAGGAACCTGTTCATGCCATGTTATCATGAACTTTCCCACAGCCCATTTTTGACATATTCAGCTATAGGAAACCCCAGTGCTTTGAGAAGATACAGCATTCAGCAGGGCTGCACATACCTCGTGAAGGCCATAAAGCATCTTCACAGCAGGAGTCTGCCAGCTCTGCCAGCAATAACCTGTGCAAACTTTGCCATTAGCCCCAGTTTTCCAGCAGTGCCAGCTCTGCAGCCTCGGCTTACGGATCACCATTCCTTCAGCACGGTGCCAATGAGGTGCTGAGGGCCACCAAACCCACCCCAAAACAGAGCTATATTCTGGCCTGGGCAGCAAACACATCCGGAGGCTGGCTCAGGACTCACGGGATGCTGCCGACCCACACGCAGCCACATGCTGCCAGTCGCTAATTTCTCTGCCACGAGCTGCCCATGCTGAGGAGCCCACGCTCTGGCAGGCAGATGATGTTTTCCTGAATGCATCCCCATTTATAATGAGACATTACTCACAGGCTGGAGAATAAAATAGAATAATATCAGAGTTAGTCATGTTTTAAATGCATACCTTTCAGAGCAGCATGGGATTTGGTAGAATAATCTTCCAATAGACATGTAGGAAGCTTTCATTGAGGGACACAGCCCTGTTGGCAAATTACAGCTTGCTGCTATTTGTGCTGCTATGCTGAATGGGTGCTGTCTGTGGGAGTGAAACTTGGAGTGAGGTAGGGGAGGGGTCCAACAGCCCCTTAGAAATAGATCTGGAGCAAAACAACAGGTTTGGGGAGTTTTACCAACTTCAGCTACCACAATTTTTCTAGCTCTTGATGTAAGGTCATACCTGACACTCGAGGGCTTTTGCTTCCCCTTCCTGTACTGTTTGACTCCACATCCTCAGTTGGTGTGTTCCGCTGCCCAAACAAACCCTGTGTTGCTGAAAAAGATCATGTGCCAATTCAGAAGAATAAACTCATTTTTTGCACATGTGGAATCAGGCCTCAAACTTCTGTGAGCAACAAATGTCAAAGCCTTCTCCAAGTGTCACGCTTGGGATGCCTTAGTAGAAGGTGCTGGGAATTTTGCAAGGAAGCCAATTAAGCTGGGACTATGAAGCTTTGTCTCAAAATTATTTGCTTGCACATCTGTTTTGATGATCCTTGATAAAAACCAGAAACCCACTTGCTGGGAAAGCCCAGCTCTGCAGCATCCTATCTGAGGTCTGCCCTTCTGGGAGCCAGCTCAGCGAGACAAACTGGCTCAGGACCACTGTGTTTTGTTTGAGAAAATTTCTTGCAAAAATTCAGCTTTGTGAACAACGCTATCTTTTTCCTCTTTTTTATTTTTCCCCCCACCCATGTTTGCGGCATGGTAAAATCTTCCAAGCAGTCTTTTCTGTAAGCTTAAGGAGGTGCTGGAGAGGAAATTTGGTTCCCAGTCAGATGCTCTTAGCCAATTTGAGCAGTGGTGAGACACAAGAGAAGAGAATAGCAATTTTGCACAGCAGTGTGATGTTCCTCATAGCCTCCTGCCAGTCTGAGAAATACTTCTGTGACAGATTAGCAAAACAGACAAGAAAGGCCCCCCAATGCCTTTTGCCCTGCCTCAGGGAAGAACTCCTGTATGCTGGCTCACCTGGGATAAAAGTGTTTTGGTCTTGGTGGCTGCCAGCCCCAGGACAATGCAGACACCCACGGCCAGTGGAAGGGATCAGCCAGCTCCACAGCTTTCACATAGAGAAAGGTCTGTTAGAAAACACAGATAGCCTCCAGGAAAGCAAAAATCCACCAGGTACTCTTGCCCAGAGGTTTCTCATACAAAAAAAAAGGGGTCGAAAAAAGTAAAAAGGGAAGGGAAAATAGTACACAAGGATGCTGAAGTTCATCTGGCCTCACACAGCAGGGACTGATGTCCTCAGTCATAGGTGAGCCATGAGCAAACCTGTACATCTGTGCAGCAAGGGGATGAGGTTTCAGGGCCTCTAAACACCGAAGGAAGGAATTAAAGCAACTCTTCTTGGCATGTTTAGTTTGGAGAAGAGGAGGCTGAGGGGAGACCTCGTTTCCCTCTACAACTACCTGAAAGGACATTGTAGAGAAGTGGGTGTTGGCCTCTTCTCCCAAGGGAATAATGACAGGACCAGAGGAAATGGTCTGAAGCTGTGTCAGGGAAGTTTTAGATTAAATATTAGGAAGAATTACTTCACTGAGAGGGTGGTCAGGCACTGGAATGGCCTGCCCAGGGAGGTGCTGGAGTCACCATCCCTGGAGTAGATGTGGCACTTCAGGGAATGCTCTAGTGGCTGAGACTGTGGAGGTTTTGTGGGGTTTTTGTTTTTTGGGTTTTCTTTTTTGGTGTATGTATGGTTGGACTCTATCTCAGAGGTCCCTTCCAACCATGAAAAATTCTGTGAGTCTTTTCACAGGGTGGACCCACAAGCTCATGGTGCAACTCAGTTCCCTACTATACCTTCGATAGTCCCTTGCAGCACTCCAAAGAGGCAAAAAGCTTGATTTTTCCCTTGGCAGTGCTGTGCCTGCTACCATGCTAGCACAAGAATTTGGAACAGCAAAACCACAATACTCCCTCCCCTTTTCTTTTGTATCCAGAGAGAAAATGAATTAGGAAAAGAAACAGCCAATTGATGTAGCAAAGCTTTCAACAAGAGGGATGATACCCCCTGCACACCTCTCCCCCATATCTGCAGGGAACACAGACCTCACTGGCATATCTGTGCTGCAGACCCTGGTCCCTGCTGCAAAGAGAAGCTGGGAGAGCAACAACTTCTCCTTTCAACTAAATAGAGGTTAAAAAAAATAAATAAAAAAAGAATCCTGCACGTTTTAGAGCATGAGACTCCCATACAAATGGTCCCCATGATGTTTAAACCATTTGGGCTCCTTCCTTATGCAGTTTCTAAGTTTGAAGAATGCCTGCTGGGTATGATTAATATTCCTCCTCCTACACTTACCCATTACTCCTGACAGCAAAAAATTAAAACGGGAGCTTCTCTTCATTCAACCCCAACCCACAGTAATGTGGTTACATGGGGTAAAGTTGCTAATAAAAAAAAAAGAGGAAGGTTTGTAGATCTGCTGCATTCACAGCCAGGAGAGGTGTAGCTCTCATTCAGCATCCCTGATGGATGAAAGATCCCTCACCTCCTCCTGACAGGATGCTTGGCACAAGTGCCGCTCAGCCAGATTCAGGGAGAAAGCTGCAGCACATGGCATCTTAATTCAGGTCGCTCTTGCAGCAGGGCTGTCTGTGGGATCACTGCAGCCTTTCTTGCACCAGGCAGTGTTGCCATGGGCACTGCTGCCTAGGAGCAGCCAGCAAGGTGGGGAATAGAGAGAAGCCATCCCAGAGCCTTCAAAATTCAGCTTCTTATTATGCTGCACGTGTTTCTCTCCTCATCTTCCCTCCTTTTGCATGTTTCAAGTTACCTTTCAACACTGAATAAAGTTTTATCTCTAATCAAAGTGCTGTCAACAGATGTGTTAACTCATATATCCAAACAGATGTTTAAAAACAGGTGGGGGTAGAGGGCATGGCAGCTCAACATAAATCATTATTCCAAGCAATCCTGTATCAGCCCAGCCCTCTGCATATGTCTCTGTAGGTGACATCCAACAGGTGAGCAGGGGAGATATTGCAGAGCCCTTCAGGGAGAAGCCCCTCATGACCCACAGCAGGGTGTTTTCTCTATGACCTAGTAAGTTGATCTGTATTACCCTTCTGATACCTGCTGCTGGTAGGAACAAAACCGTCATGAGATTTACTACAGAATCAGGGGCCGTGCTGTCAACCTGTTGACACCTGCAAAGGAAGGGAGTGCTCAAAGCGCAGCCATCGTGCTGGTAGGAAATGCCTCAGAGCCTTACTCTCCAGGTGGGCTGGTCTTGACACAGCACTACCAGCAGAACATTGTCCAACACAAGAGTGTGGGGAGCGCGGAACAAGAGTTTTCCATCTGAAGAGAGACTCGAAGTCTCACCCACATGAAGGACAGCAGTGCAGGACATTCCCAACCTCCAAGCATGCTTCTCCAGCACAAATCCCAGAAGGTAGGGTAGCAACCAGAGTCCAGTCCACCCCACTGGAAAACAGCAAGGTCCTGAGAACTTCATCCATTCCACATCAAACACATACAATAACCTTCAAAGACTTTTCAAGGTTGCACAACATCCTAAGCTAGAGCGTTAGAAATACCAAACAGCTCCAGAACTCAGCATGGACCTGTAAAGCATGTCACCATGCTCTGCTGATATCAAAAGTTAAACCCAAGGAAGCCTAAAGCATTAGCAAGAGCAAACCATAACTTGATTTGTTGTGAAGACCCATGTCTTACACAAGAATCTTTCTCCAACTCTGCATTACTCTGCAGAGGTTGTATTAACTCTCTGGACTTGGAACTACATCCCAATATAATGAAGTAAAGGACAAAGTACCAGGTTCATTGTTGTGATATCTATTGCAAGTGGACAAGCAGCTGGAGCCAAGGGCTCCTAGGCTTATTTCTGTGCCTTTTTTGTTTCGCCAGTGGGTTGTATGAGTCCAGGGAAGACCAAGGCAAGCGCCAGACATTCTTCCCCTTAAAACACCTTAAAGCACCTTCTGGCTGAGAAAACAATTGAAGGCATCTGGGCCCACTGGCCTCCCGCAGGTATTTTAAGGTGCCATCCATCCCAAACTCAGTAGGGTCATACCCTGAATTTTGGCCCACCAAGGACCCTTTCCCATCTTTACACTGGAAGAAGATTGGGTGGAAAGTTAAACACGCATTGGTCCCTCCAAGAAACACATCATACCAAGCTGACAGCTTACTCCTACATGGCTCAGCACCTCAATGTCTGACCCCAGATAACCTCACCACATATTAATGTCCTGAAAGCAGGGATCTCCAAGTCACAGCCATCAGGTCCCTATAGGAGTGCGAAGTCAGTATTTCCCCTGTACTTATATCCTGGCTTGAATATGGCAGATCACTAAATACCAGAGGGCAGAGTTTAGTTTTGATTCTTGGAAAGCTTCAAGCCGTGTTGCACTGGAGACATTCAATGCTAATGAGCCAGAGATCTCCTGAAGGAAAAAAAAAAAGCAACAAGAAGCATTTTTAATTGCAGGCCTTTCCCTTCAATTAGCTTCCCCCTCCATTTAAAAGCAGGAACAAGTCACCAGGAATTCAAGGCAAACCTAAGAAAATTGCTGCTCTATAGCAGCCTAAGTTTCAGACAGGCCAGCAAGACTCATCTGTGGTATCACCACCACTGTATGGCCGTCACCTGTCAACTGCTGCTGCACTCCTCTGTGCATTTCATTTACCCCACAAGTAGTGTCATTCTGACAGTCATATGAGAGCAGCAGTTGGCCCATCTGTGATGTATTAACACCTAGGGGATACATGCCAGATCTAAGCTAAGATGATACAGTAGGCTGAGGGGCTTTCCCCTTCCCTCCACACCCCAAGTAAAGCTGTATAAGCATTTCTAAGACCCTTGAAAGACTCCATAGTCCATACCAAAAGGCATAGCCTCCCTAAGGAGAAAGGACAGGGCAAGCATGGCAAGACTGCGACTGGGCTGGGAGGGAGACTCTGGCTCCATCACCACCCCAGCTTGATCACCGCAACAACCAGGTGCCCTGAAACTCCACAGGTCTGCTGTCACACACAAAAAAGTAAACTGCTGTCTTACACAAAGCACCTTCACCAAGTGGGTGTAGAGGGGGAAGAGACAGGGAAGAACAATTACTTTCCTTTTTAATGAGGATAAAGAGCAAAATGAAGTCAAATAAGTCTGGTTCTGGTGACATTTGTCTAAGTACATGAAGATCAGTATAAGCTAAAGCAAGATAAGTTGTTTGAACTCCGGGGATGGGATTTTTTTCCCCAAAAATTAGTTTTTCATGATGTATTTCAATTTTTTCTCCCTCTGTTACTGATAGGTTCAAAGGACATGTGGGACAGATCCAACTCAACAGTTTGTAAACAGCTGATGTGGGAGGGAGAGGGCAGTTAAGTTACTGGAATTGTTTTCATTCAAAAAATTTTGTAAATTAATTCCTCCCCCAACTGCCTGCTACAAACACTACACAGCCATGTTCCTCCTCTTCAAATGGATCATACAGACAGATGTGCCTTCTGTTCTTTCACAAACATCAAGGCTGCCTCGCTCACTGTGTAAATGTCAAGGTGCTAATTAGTTGTAACAGGAGTCAGGCAAGGACAAGTTACAGCACAGGGAACACAGCAGAAATGACACAGCAGCACAGAGGAGTCACTGCTGGTTTTTAAATAGTCCCCCCACAGCCTCTAAGGAATGGGATGGGCAGTACAGCATTGTGGGGACCATCCAGTCCCTGGACTTCAAGCAGGAATGGGAGTGGGTATCTAGGGCTGATGTCATGTGGGGGCTAAGCAGGAGGCACCCCTTCCCCATACAGCCAAGGGAAACCATGCCCAGGCCCACATGCTGTGGTGCACATCTGTAAGCAAGGAAAAAGGGAAGCCTGGACAAGGGACTCATACATCCATCTGCGATGCAGCCTTGCCCCTGAGTTGATAATGTCTATTTTTGCAGTAAATGTTGGCCTCTTCTTCTCCAGGGTGGCACCAGCAAGTCAGATGCTTTCATCTCACTCCTTGGCAGCTTCAGCTCAGGGAAGTCAGGGTGGTGTTACATCCATCACATCTCCATCAATACTTTACAATTTCCATTTGCCCCTTTACCACTTGGTAATATTTTAAGCCTCAGGATAGAGATGTCACTTAAATCCTCTTTGTTTAGACAGTGCCTGTTGACCATTTAATTGCATAGAAATTATCATGTAGCACCAAGGTAATTATATGGTAAATACAGTTTCACTGCAAGTGAATACTCCTCTCTTCCTACCTGCAATGCAGGCAGTGTGGCAACTTCTGGTTCTACCATGTGTGACAGCAGTCATTTATTACAGCCCATAATTGCCAAGCTGATACAAGGTGTCTACCTGCCCTGCCACAGATGATTACCATTTAGGAAACCAGCGAAAATATAGGTAGCAGCATAAAGGCCCTGCATGACAGCACCCATCCCTGGTTTCTCCCCATTGTAGCTGTAGAGGAAAGGTAGGAGTAGACTGACAGAAGGAGGAGGCTGGTAGTGGGTAGAAAAGCCCTGCTGAATTTGACAAGTGCTTCCGCATGTCAAATGGGAGACTCAAGGCATTTCATGTCAGCAGTAACCAACTCAATTTCCATCAAAAGCAAATAAAGTTTATAAGTCCTCCTTCTCCATGTGCTCCCTTCCCACCCTCCATTCAATACTCAGACCCAACCAAGACAGGGTCACATCTGCTGGTATGGCCACACAGGGTGTGGATCCTGCACACATGGGGCAGAAGGGACCCTTTTGGTGTCATCACCAACTCCACAGCCTCAAGATTCCTGATGGACATCTTAGCTGAGGCACAGCCTTCCACCTGCCATATCTTTGCTCTATAAACAAGCCAAACTGCTCCAAGAGCAGCTCCATGGTGGCTACCACCTGGCAGTCCCACCAAGGCTATACCAGAGAATGCAGTGCAACCCCACAGGGAGGCTCTAATCCTTGTTACTCAGGCTAGTTCTTCACCTGATGAAAAAATAATCAGCCACAAACAGAATATAGGTCCCTTTTCACCAGGCATCAGAGGAAAGCTTCAGATATCTTCTTTCACAGACTGGTAGGAGTGAGAAGTAATTAAATATTATTTCACATTATTCATTGCTTCCCCTGCCTCTCTGAGCAGCTGTCTCCTGGCTTGCACTCATATTTGGAGCTTGCTGAAAGCATCCCTGAGTTGCCCTTTCTGCTCTTCAGCAAGCTGACTTTCCCAAGGACTCCCTTCTGCACTTCCCTGCAGGAAATTAAGAAAGCACTGCCTCCTCCACCAACTCATAATCCTTTCCTCAAACACACAGATTATTTAAACATAAGCAGAGATTTCATACTGGGTTTCAGAATGCAAGTGACTCAAGAGTATTAAATTTCACTGTTTTATCTTTAGCATGCTAAGTCCTAACACCCCACCGCACGGAAATAGAGCGTCAGTGCTGAGCACTGGATGAGCTAGTGCTCTTCCAGCCCAGAAACAGAGATCCACACCCTCTGTTGAGTGGGAAAATGCAGTCATCATAAGCCAACAAATGCTGCCTACCTCCTGGAAGCAAAACAGGGAGCATCCAAAGGACCCTTTCACTGCTGCAGCTACAGAGTTAGTGTTATGAGTTCAGCTTCTGGAGGAAGGCAACAATTGCCTTATTCCAGGTCACAATGAGCAACCCAGTGCCTTAACACCAATGACCACCAAAGGTAGCTGAAGGACTACCTGGGAGTAGAGACCAGCAGTTACCAGAAGATGGTAAAATGGAAGAAGCAGCAGCAGGATGGGCTTCTGCCCACTCTGTTCTCTTTTTCCTCCCCATCCCGTATCATGACCATGCCTGTCCACCCTGGATGGGGGCTTGGGGGTGAGATCTCATGCACAGCTTCTCAGGAAGCTTTTCTTCTCAGGAATAAAAGGAAAGTTTATGATCTTTGGAAAAAGGGGTTGGTAACTTATGAGAAGCATTAAGATGTAGTGAAGCTACGCAGGGGGAAAATTTGAAGGGCCAGAACTCAAGCAGACCTGAACTTGGCCACTATGGTTAAAGATAACAGGAAGAAGTTCCCGACAAATATGAGGAAAAATTTGTTTACAGTGAGGGTGACAGAGCACTGGAACAGGCTGCTCAGAGAGGGTGTGAAGTCCCCTTCTCTGGAGACCTTCAAGACCTACCTGTATGCCATCCTGAGTAATGTGCTCTAGGCAATCCTGGCTTTAGCAGGGGAGTTGGACTAGATGATCTCTAGAGGTCCCTTCTAATTCTGACAATTTCATGGTTCTCCCATTCTCCCCACCAGCTTGGCTCTGGGCTCCCTCTGTCCCAGGACATCATCCACTAACAACTCCAGATTTCTCTTCTCCTGGTACACTTCATGTGAAGTCCTTGGTTGCACTACACTACAGGGTCACGTCTTTGATGCCAGAGAAACAGCTCTGGCTTCTGAGGTTGTGCCATGGTGCCCAAAGGCTGAGCTTTCTTTTTCCCCTCTCCTTAGCCTGCAGCCTTTTCCTAGAAGTCTCAAGAAAGCCAAGTTTCAGCTACATCTGACAGCAGGCAATAACGCAACAGTCTGGAGCCTGGATCCCCAGCAAAAGAGCTAATGTGAATGCAAAAAAAATTTAAAAAAAATAAAAGGAAGAGCACAGGGATACTTCCAATTTTAACAGGTATGACAGCACATCAATAGCAGGAATGCTGCCATGTGGGACTCTCTAGCTCTGCAAGGAAGACACTGGGAATCACACAGACCTACAGCAATGGCAGGAAGATAGAAGAGATGCTGCTGCTAGAGGCAGATGCTTGACCACAAGCAAGGCCAAGTCCCCCCAGTGACCCACACCAGCATGAGCTTGCTGGGTTCCTACACTTTCCAGTGCTGGCCAACTGAGCCAGTGCCACCAACATAAGGAGAGTGGGACAGGGCACACGGACAGTTTAACAACACTGCTAGAGTAGAAAGACCCAACAACACAGGGTTGTAATCAAAGGCTGTAACCTGCTGTGCAGATGCTGAGGATTCCACTTATTTTTTCAATTTGCTGCCCATTTGGTACCACTGCAAGGGTACCAACCCGCTACCCCCTTGACTCCTTCACTTTTCCAGCAAGCCCACATATCAGCCTGTCTCCACCTTCTTCCCCAACAGACCCCATCTTTCCCAGAGACTTATTTCCACTTCTATCAGCCTAAAAACTCAAACAGGACTCAGACTCTTTACCTCATGCGCCAGTCTTGCTCATGTATCTCCAGCAGCCTCCAGGAGCATTAACAGCCCTCGCTGATACCATAGCTCTTGACGTTCATTAGCCTATGGCCCTACCACTGCAAAAACTTCCCAAAACCCTTGCTGCAGCCCTACCCTTCCTTTTAAGCCTGCTATTCATTAGCAGGTTTTAATTGGGCACTTGATTATAGCCTGCATAGGTAATGAGGTACTTCATTAACCCCTTCCAGGTAGTAAGAGGGAGGGATGGATGTATTCAGCCTTCTGGTTGGAAAGAGAGGGTATTCCTTGTCCTCTTTTAAATCTATCTCTGCCAACACCAGTTGACTCATCCTGGAGAGATGGAAAG
This sequence comes from Thinocorus orbignyianus, assembly GCA_013400375.1. Classification (NCBI taxonomy): domain Eukaryota; kingdom Metazoa; phylum Chordata; class Aves; order Ciconiiformes; family Thinocoridae; genus Thinocorus; species Thinocorus orbignyianus. Next base: position 372,559 of record VXBW01002014.1, on the reverse strand, counting down.
GTGCTCTAGCAGCTGTGGGTTGCACCTAGGCCAGGCCACCACACATGATGTGGCAAACACAAGCATGCTGGGATGAGGGTGTAGGACATTATACAGTGCTCTACTCCTCAGAACAGGGAGGTGCCACCTGGTGCCCTGCAAGTGTACCCAAATTTCTCCATGAGCTGGGAATGGGCACTGTGCAGTTCCAGGGCCATGATGGAACGGGGGGCCATGCACGGCCCCCTAAAATACACTGTGCCCCTGTGTGCCCTTGTCTCCATGTGCAGGCATGATGGCACATCCCTGAGAGTATGTGTGTGCACCTGGGAGCCAAAATAATGAAGCTGTGTGGGAGGGAGGCTGGCTCTGACTCACCCACTGCTCCGAAATACTCTTTCGTCTGAAGGAATCAGCTTTTTCCTTAGCTCCTTGCTTTAAAGAGGGCTTTGAAGGCATCTTCCCACACCCCAAACCTGCAGCATCTTATTGGTGATGTTGCAGGTGTAAGAGCCTGCACACCTCATAGTGTATCACAATTTTATTGTGAAAAGAAAGGAGAGGCATCAGGACATCCCAGCATGCTGCTCGGCTTCCAGGCTGCTAAGCTGGGGGTGCTTTTGCAATGTTTGGGGTTTTCTCCACAAAATACCACCTCTCTCAAAGTGTCTCTACTGACTTTGCCAATATCACTGCAATGTAGCCGGGCAAGGTTTAGGTGCATCTCTGGGCATTTCTGCTTCTCCTTGCAGATATCCCATGGATGTAATCCTCTCTGTGAAATAAGAGCTATGAAAAATTAACATGACGTTATGAAAATGTAAGATCTCACATCCTTGCCAGCAACCTCATCTCAGCCAAAGGAAACACTGGCCTCAATACAGTCATATATGCCTTCAAAGATAGCTGTGGTGGTCAGTTATAGTTACATATAGGTCAGTACACTGGTCCTGATGCAGAATGAATTCTGCAAGGACTCATGGTGAATGCGATAAGTATGTATGTGATGGTTGACAGCAACAGCAAAGCTAAAAATTTCTGGAATAATGAGAAATAAACTCCATGCTTTGGACAGTGAACAAAACCAGCATTTAACTGGGAGGTGGATGAGGATCTCTATCACGCTGAGAGTTTCCAATTTGGGCAGAGCATCTTGCCACAGAAAAATGTGTTGCCCGAGATGCCTGGCTGCTGTTCCCTGAGGCATTGCAAAGACGACCTGATGGCTGGAACAGCCTCACTCACAATTTCTACTGCATGCTGTTGTGGGCTGAGCTGCCTTCCTCCCTGCACATCACTGCTTGCACAGGCGGGCTGACCATATTGGCGAGCATGCATGGTCCCTGAGCACAGGGGTGTCACAGTGTTGCCCACTTCACCCTTGCTGCAGGACAGGTGTCCATCTGTAGCCTGGCTTAACAGATGCAAAGTGAAATGGCCACTGTGCTTACTGTGCTCAGAAACCATCCTCTTCATTCCCTGTGAACCTCCTGCATTTTCTTTTTAGAAAGGTCTCCACATAATTGGGCATGAAAACACTTAGTAAAAGGTCTTTTCGTATGTGCTGTCAATCTTTCTTTTTTTATATTTTTTCCCTCCTTTGATTCTACTCAATTAGCCTGTCACAGACAAGCTGTATTTCTTCTTCTAAAAGAGAGATAGTATTTATTGTTGACTCCATGCTTGCCACCTGTATTTTCCCTGTTGTGTCCTATCATTCCCCCTCTCCCCTCCTCCCCACCTTCAGTGGCTCTGTATCATGATTGCACAGCTTGTTTACCCATCTCTGACTCTGAAAGTTGACACTGTGCTCAAAGAAGCCACACTCCAGCACATCTCTCCATCAATTACCGCACACGAACTTTGCTGCTGTCACTTTTGGCACTACAGTACAACAGCAATCCTATAATATGGTCATTTTCACACAACTTCAAACCGAGCATCTTTATTAGCAGGTGCTAAATTGCTGCTCCAGCTGCTGAATGGTAACAATTAACTCAATTAACATCTAAACAGATGTAATTTTTGAGGAAACGAACAACATTAATAACCACCGAAAGGGGGAAAAGGCTACAATTACAAATGTGGAAAAAATCATGCACAGCTACAGACAGGCATGTGCTGTTTCCAGTGTCCCCTGGAGAGCTGTTAGAGCACAGCCCTTTCTCTGAGTGTTGGCAGTACGTGCAGCTCATAATATGCACTGTACTTGCTGCTACGGCTGAGGCTGTGTCTGCGATGGGTGCAGCACAGCTTGTCCCTGCGAAAAGGTTTAAGAGGCTTGGGCTTCGTTTGTCATTCAGAGTCCACACACACGTTGCAAATACAAAGGGAGAAGTCCTTTCCAGCAAAAGCAGGACTTTGCCAAAACAGCTCACCAGACCACATTGCAAATGGTGTGCTTGAAAAATATAGATAGCTTACAAATAATGTTTTCTTGCACCTCCCCACTTCCTGATGGTTGGTCGGATATGGTGAGGAGGTACTGAACACACAGATGTGTTGCATGATGCATTGAACCACAGCAATCTGTTTCTGAACAGTCACTTTCCACAGTATATAACCCAAACATCCCCATGGGCTCCAGCCTTTCACCGCCTGCTCCACCTGACAGCCCTAGAGACAACCTTGCCAGTGCTAAAACCACACAAATAAAGAATGCCACCTAAACTCATCCGTGCACCGGCTTCATCTCTGTGGAATCACAGCCTCTCCTACAGGAAAGGTGTTCATTAAAGAAAACAGACAAAAGCTACAAAGACCAAAAATTGCTCCAGCTCCAGCTTTGTGACCTTCGTTTACCAGGAGTTACCTCCTGTCTGAGCTCCATGTAGCACACAGAGACATCTAATGGCAGAAGAACAACACTGCGAATGGTGCAACTTCAAGAAAGCCTGAACTGCACTGGTGGAAACTGGCGAAAAACATAAATTCCCAGCCTGAGATGTGGTTGTGACCTTGCCCATGCCCTTCAAGCTTGCAGGTCTTTTGAACGTTTGCAGGATGAGGCTTTGCGGCCTCAAACCTTCACGGGAAGGAAGCTTTTTTGCTTCCAAGCTGTCTTTAATTTTATGTCCACATCTACTCCCTGCAAACTCTGGTCTTCAAAATTCCATCCCGGTGTATTTCAGTTACTACAAAGCATTTTTCATTGAGAAAAGCTTTTCTTGTGTCCAGTGAGAGCCCAGGAAGCTCAGCAGATAGCGCAGTACCAGAGCCCTGGCAGCTTGCCTGCTTTGTCCCCGGAGTCGGATGGCATCTTTCCACCAGTGCCATGGGGCTGTGACTAATACCTGGTTTCCTGGAGGGTGGACAAAGCAGGAGATCACAGAATCACAAAATTATAGAACCACAGAATGGTAGGAGTTGGAAGGCACCTCTGGAGATCAGCTAGTCCAACCTCCTGCCAGAGCAGGGTCACCTGGAGCAGGTTGCACAGGAATGCATCCAGGTGGGTTTTGAATATCTCCAGAGAAGTAGACTCCACTCCCTCCTTGGGCAGCCTGTTCCAGTGCTCTGCCACCCTCAAAGTAAAGAAGTTCCTCCTCACGTTTAGATAGAACTTCCTATGTTCCAGTTCATGTCCATGAACACCACTGAAAGGAGTTTGACCCTATCCTGTTGACACGCACCCTTTAGATATTTATAAATATTGATGAGATCTCCTCTGTCTTCTCCAGGCTAAACAGACCCACGTCTCTGAGCCTTTCCTCATAAGAGACGTGCTCCACTCCCTTGATCATCGTTGTAGACCTTTGCTGGACTCTCTCCAATAGTTTCTTGTCTGTCTTGTACTGGGGAGCCCAGATCTGGACGTAGTACAAATCTGGACGATGTGGCCTCTGAGTAGAGGGGGAATATGACCTCCCTCAACCTGCTGGCCATACTCTTTTCAATGCAAGCCAGGAGATCACGTCCCACAAGGACACACTGCTTCCTCATGGTCAGCTTGTGATCTACCAGGATTTTCCGGGTCCCTCTTTGCAGAGCTGCTTTCCATCTGTACCCATGGGGTTATTCCTCCACAGGTGCAGGACCCTATGCTTGCTCTTCTTGAACTTCATTAAATTCCTTTCCACTCAGCTCTCCATCCTGTCCAGGTCTCTCTGAATGGCAGCACAGCCTTCTGGTATACCAGCCACCCCTCCCAGCTTTGTGTCATCAGCAAACTTGTTGAGGTACACTCTGTCCCCTCATCCAGGTCATTGATGAATATATTGAACAATACCGGACCCAGTACTGACCCTTGGGGAACTCTGATAGTTACACGCCTCCAGCTGGATGCTGCACTGCTGATCACAACCCTCTGTACTCTGCCACTCAGCTTTCAATCCACCCCACTGCCTCTCATCTAACCCACAATTCCTAAACCTACCTATGAGGATGTATGGCACACAGTGTCAAAAGCCCTGCTGAAGTCAAGGTAGGTAATGTCCACTGCTCTACTCTTGTTCACCCAGTCATGCCATCATAGAAGGTTATCAGATTGGTCAAGCATGATTTCCCCTTGGTGAATCCATGTTGACCACTCCTGATAACCTTCTTTTCCTCCACATGCTTAGAGATGATACCTTGGGTGCTAGTCTCAGGGTGCTGGTGACCTTCTTCAGGGTAGATGGGCAAGGTTGGTCTCTGCTAGCCCTAGTTTGGTCACCAACCCTAAAAGAGCCCATCCATGCCCAGCTCCCCTTGCAGCTGTTCATGGACACCTTTTCCCCAGCCACTCATGCTCTCAACAAAAGAGGGACATGATCCCTTCCCTTAGGTCCTCTGTGCCCAGGAGCAGAACAGCAAGACAACAAGGACATCAGCCAGAGCTTTTGAATAAAAGGTTCCCAAGTGCCCAGGTGACCCAAGGACCAGAACATCCAGAAGATGACCAGGGAAAGAGACGTGAGTTGCTGAGCAGGAAAGGCAGCCAGGGATGCTCCCAGACGTGGGGTACATGGCAGCCATGGGCTCCCCCCAGCACCTCAGCTTGGAGGAGGCGAGCACATAGTACCTCTAAAGACCTTGCTGAAAGGGAGTGTGTCCAGCCCTGGCAGACTCAGTGGAGATCAGGGAATATGTGTTTGAACCAGCTTCAGCAGGCAGATACCGTAAGTGCAGATCTCTCTTAGGTTTAATGTTCAGATTAAATTTTAAAGAGCATTTAATTGGCAATCACTCTGCTATTTCCATTTATTTGCCCTGTATCTTGAAGGTAAGACTTTTCTCTCGGCACAGGGCAGAACAGTTTGCTCCACTGGTGATCTGCCATGAGGAGCAAAGAAAGTGGATGGATTTCCACTTGAGCCTGAATCCCTCCTCTCATAGACTGGAGAAGTTCTGGGTTGATTTCAGAGGGATTTTTCTTGATTTTGTGCTTTTTAAAGATCAATTGTTTATGTACATTTACATTTCATGAGGGAAGTCAAACCACAAATTTGTGTTTTGCTTGGAATCTGTTTCAGTCGGGATCCATTCCCATTTCCATGTTCTTTTTTTTTTTTGCATTCAAGAGGAAAACAAAATGTGCCAGGACAACCAAGGACATTCCCTTTTTTTTCAGCCAATTCTCAAAATTTTGTAATTACCATTTAGGTCAGGGGTTTCTAAAGAAAGCAAAACCCAAGTTCCCTTGAAACAAAAGACTGTGGTGTTTTGCCCAGCTAGCAATAACACAATTTGCCAATGGTTTTCTCAAAACGAGATTCTGTCCCATTCATACCTCCCCAATAAAAGCTTCTGCTTTAACTAAGCAGTATCTTTCAAGGGGAAGTGACTTCACTGAAAACGTTTGGGGCTAATTATACACAAGTGAGCTAGATGGAGTTTCACCCTCTCATGAGTTTACCTCTGTTTTTCTTTCTGTGTAAATACAGTCTCTGGATCTCTGGGTCGCATAGCTGGTGTCACGTCTGGTTGTTGACAATGCTTACCCACTACTCACTGCCATCCTCTCTTTAAATTTGCTGTAGTTACGAGGCCTACTGGAAACAAAGCAAACTTGGAGATAAAAACGCTCACTGCACAGGGTTTGGAAAGGCAATGGCTTAGCCCAGGAATTGTTCTGGAAAAGGCATCTAAAAGAGATTCAAGATTTCTCCTGAAGCAAATGGGAACATCAGTCACCATTTAATCGTTACTTAGTCTCCCATTCAGCTTAAATGTTATGGACTGGACTGGCTATTTGCAAAGTACACGGGCTGCACTCCTGCAACATCATCCTGGTATCAAGCCACCTTCCCCAGGCCACCAAGCCTGGCAAACCCCAGCATTGCCCAATTACCCTCCCATTGGCATGTTTACTAATGAACTGCAAAACCATTGCAAGATTAGAAAAGCTGCTGAAAGAAAAAAAAAAGGCAACTGTTCTCCTGTCCCCTGGAGATAATGTTTTACCAAGAAAAAAGGCACTTGGACTTTAGTTCTTGATGAAAACAGAAACAGAAGCAGTAGTTAAGGGGCTCTCCCCAGTGGTCCCATGGGTGAGAGTTACAGCAGCATCCCTGGCATGGGCTTTGTCTGGCCATGATGCATGAGTTCACCGCCATGGTATCCCAGGTTTTTTCAGCCTGCTGGGGAAAAAAAAAATAATAAAAAAATAAAAGGACAGTCCTTTTGCCTGGATATTCTTTTACAGACTCTGGGCCTGGTATGGATATCCCCCAAAACCTCCATGCCAGATCTCAGCAGCTTGTGTTGGTCTTACATCCCAAATGCCACAACACTACATGGCCTATGACCGTGCCCAGATGGTCTGTGATGTGGTCTGTGGCTGGCCCCAGTGGCAGAGTGAGCATAGTGGGGTGCAGGCACTGAAAGAGGCTTCATTTTAGCCCCCTATGCCTACAGAGTGACTGAGCCAGCTGTGCCCCATCACCCTCCTGCAGGCACAGGGTGCTCCTCAGCCAGCCCCCCATGAGCAGGGGAGCTTGACAGTGTCACCCTGCTGCCTGCAGTTCTTGCTGCTCAGCTGCCCAGAAACACTCAGGTTCCTGCCTGTTCCCCCAGCAAACCTGCTCCTGGAGGAACTGATGAGATACTAAGAGCTGTGGTCCAGACCTGTCACCTCCTGAGCCCCAGCTGGGTCTGCCCAAGGAGCAGGAGCTGATCACACCCACTCCTCCAGCAGGATGCTCCAGACTCCTCGGTGTCTCATGGCATAACTCTGGATCTCTTTGCACACCTCGTGTTTGTGGGGACAGCAGGAAGAGGCACGGATACATGAAGCCATCTGCAACAATTATGCTCACTCTTTTGGGGCCGTTGGTCCCATGAAAGACTCTTACAAATAGGGCAGGGTCTGAGCAATCTCTTCTGCATTTGTAGTCTTGAAGTGCATGCCTGTTCTGTAATGAGGTTTATTTTTATCAGTGTTTCACAGAATCATAGAATGGTTAGCGCTGGAAGGACCTTAAAGATCACTGAGTTCCAACCCCCCTGCCATGGGCAGGGACACCTCCCACCACACCAGGTTGCTCAAAGCCCCATCCAGCCTGGTCTTGAACCCCTCCAGGGATGGGGCATCCACAGCTTCTCTGGGCAACCTGTTCCAGTGCCTCACCACCCTCACAGTAAAGAATTTCTTCCTAATGTCTAATCTAAATCCACTCTCTTTCATTTTAAAACCATTACCCTTCATCCTGTCACTACATTCCCTGATAAAGAGTCCCTCCTGATCTCTCCTGTAGGCCCTCTTAAGTGGTCTACACAAATACAGTAACAAAATTCAGCTGCTTTTTTAAGCAATAATGGAAGTAATTCAGGATATGAGCCAATTCCCATCTCTTTTAGCATTCACTTGGTCTCTACTCCAAAGCTTTTTGGAAACCCTTAACTGGTAGCTTTGAAGCCTTTGGAAAAAAATTATTTTCTCCTGTTCATTGATGTACTGTCTCTTTTTTGTGCCAAAATCCACACTTTTTATGCCAAAATAAAAACCCACTGGTGTATGAAAGCAGAGCTCATCCTCCAGGGAGAGGAGAGCTAGCAAGTAAGAGCTGACAGAAATAGAAAAGCTTCCAGGAAATTATATCTTCAGTGCTGTTTTATCTGCTTTATCATACTGCAGTCAGAAGAAATTTTACCAGGGTCCATATGAGCCCAATTAAAGCTTTCAAATTTTCACAGACCTCTCCAGACAGTATGTTGCAAATGAAGGTCATGAAGACCTCATGGACCCTGTATTGCTCTTCACAATTTTTGCAGCCTTCCTCTTGTGATAGTGATGAGCCTGGCTGTGATTTATTATGCCACACAATGTGGCTTATGCCAGGTCCCAGATTGTCCTCAGGAGCGCAGAGGTGACCATCGGGCCACCATATCTCTGCAAGAAATTTGTCAGCTATTTGTAGTTTGCTAGGGAGGGACGACAGACCTTTCTGGTGAGGTTTGTAGGAAAGGGATGGTAGAATTGTTACCATTTGGCTGGAAATTGCATCTAAGAAAGCAAGCATACTAGGGACATTCAGCTCTCCATCCAGGGTCACTCAATGTTCAGCTTTGTAGGAGGTGTTTTCACTGAGGGGGCAGAAGGGACCCCAAAAGAGAACCCCTCCTGTGGAAGAAGGGGCAAGGCCACCTCCCTGGTGACTTGAGGACTCCAATCAGCTGCAGTCCCAGTTTCCCACAGGTTTTGCTGAAACACCTCCCATACCACCACATTTAAGACAAACAGGCAGGGCGCCTCTTCCAAGACAGACGTTTGGGAGGCGTTTGTGATCAGCTCCTTCCCAGGGGTGTTTTCCAAATATAAAACCATTGTGAACTGGAGAGAGCTTTGCCTCCGAGTGTGCATTGCAAGAAGGGCTGCTTAAAAACCCACAGAACAACCCCAACTCACCTTACTTTTAGCCAGGACCTTGCTGAAGTTACAGAGGTGACTTTGCAAGAGTGGGAATGGAGCCACAGGGGTGCTCACTGCTGCGTGCTGCCCTCCTGCCCTGCTGCAGGCAGACAGCAGGGTGACACCAGTGCAGGGCAATGCAGCCTGGAGACATCCTTGTCAGACCAGCAAGTCAGTCACGTTGCCAAGTCCCTCAACACTAGACCAGCATCTCCCAATCTCAGGAAATCTCAAGGTCCCAGCCTTGGTTTTCAATTATCTTTCTCACAGCGAAACTCACAGGTTTCAAGTTTCTCCCTGAGCAGAGGCTAAGCAAATCCTGAAAAGTTCAACTTAGAGAAGATGCTGGCTTGATTTTGCAAGGCACTAAGCATGCACCCTCTGGCTGGTGCTCAGCAGGGCTGTGATCAGCCCCAAGGAGTATGCACTCCCCCACCCCGGCAGACATGTTGGGCTTGTGCACTGGAAGATGCTCTTTGGCGAGATCAGCAACAGGTTGGGCTGTGAGACTCCCACTAGGACACATCTTACTTTGTGTGTCCAAAGGGAACATTTCTCATTGTCTCTCCCCGCAATTTAATTAATCTGTATTCAGTAATGAACCTTGAAATTTCAATTAAAACCATCATTACTAATCAGGACAGGATTCAAAACAACCAAGGGGCTCTTGATAGCTTTACAGTGGCAGGAAGTTTGGGCTTAGGCACTGATCTTTTTATTTGTGTGATCTTTTTATTTTGGACACAGATCCACAGCGTTTTACACTCCTGGATGTTTCTCTCCCCATCCTGGCAAACCCAGGCATGGGAGACAAAGCTTGAATTTCCTTCAGGCTTCTACCTTCTACAGAAAAATACAACCCTCTAAAATAAACCTGAAAAGGGGAAGTCACCAAAACATTATGTGCTGCCCACCAGTGTTATTCCTGGGACAGTTCCTGCCAGAAGCTCACCTGCACATTGTCCAGTGGCAAGAATCTTGTGAAGGGAGATCTACATACCCTCAGCCCATTAAACAGGCTGCCTCAGCATTGCTGAGATGTGATGCCTGGCAGCAAATCAGAGAAGCTGCAAAATGCAAGCTCTGCCCTGGTAATGTCAGTATAACCTGACCCAAACAAAGCAGCTCTCCTCGTGCCCAGAAAAGAGCCTCCTCTGGCAGGGCTGGATGTGACTGATCATGCCCTGTTGCTCCCAACACCATAGAAAATTAGTGTACTTCCAATGCCAGCACCTAAATGTTGCTTCCATGACTGTGAATCTCAAGCCACAGAGCTAACATAGCCCTTCCCATGGCTATAGTCCACCAAGAAAAACTAGTTTGTGGTCAGAAACCAAGGAAGACTTATCTGGAAAAAATAGCAAAGGTAAGCAAGGTAAGAAGGTGCACAGTCCTGTCTGTGTACCCCAATTTGCCCACATCCTTTAAAAAATAAAAGAAACATTAATAAGCATATTCATTGGAAGAGAATAAAATCAAACTTTCCTTTTTTTCAGAGGAAAGCTGCACCTCCAGAAAGGTTTTAGGTGGATCATGAAAGTTTAGTGGGCAGGGAAGGACACAGGAATACCAAATGGCCTGGCAGTGCAACCTTCAAAGGGAAAAACAGACAGAGGAAGGCAAAGTCATGCTTTTTTATCTGATCCCACAACATGTGAACTGCAGTTTTCAAGCCTGGGCATTGAGAAACGTTATTTTTTCATTGCTGAGCAATGTACCATGCATTCATTACTTAAATAAACTACAAGTGGTTTTTTTTCAGAGTGGTCAGTGCAGAAGTTTCCACATTGCTGTGGAGCTATACCAGGAAGGTCTCCAGAGCATGTGGAGAGCATGGTATGTGCATTATTTCCCAGATACATGATTGTGTGCTGATTGTTGCCCTTTTTAAAATGCCCAGCGGATTGAGTTATCCAACCCAGGAGGCATTTGTATAATGATGCTTGTTTTGTTTCCAGTATTACACCAGACTGAAGCCCTTTTTGACCACTAAACTCCCATATGGGCCATGGGATTAGATAAGAATGGAGCTGAGAGCTCCCACAGACACACTGCAGATGCTCTGACTGCCCAGAGAATGCTTCAAGTTCATGATCTCCTCTACTGAGCAGAATTGCCCCAACACAGGACAAATAGCAGCTTCAGGCTACATTCTCACCTCCACCAAATCACAAAACCCCTCCTTCCTGGGTCCTGGTGGAAAAGATACTGGGATCAGGAACATTGCTTGTCTGTTCATCCTTGGGGAAACTCTCACACCTGTCCCTCAGAGCCGGAGACCACTCTGGATTTAGGTGGAGCGTCAGCTGTAGGCAGATTTTATTCAGTGTTTGGCATCTCATGGAGATGGCGGATGTTATCTGTAGCATTAGCTCGCAAATGGGCTGATCAAGGAAACCTTGAAGCAGGTGTAACCAGGCAAAGCCCCAGTGGGTTCCCAATGATGTTTGCAGCCAGGCTTTGAGCCAAGACAAGTTTAGGAAGGGTCACAAACACAGCCCTTCTGTGACTGTCCCTGTTGAGTAGTGAGGCACTGCACAAATGGAACAGGAACTGGAGACTGAGGCGGGCAATGTCCAGGTAGACACACTGCAAATGCTAGCACTGCCTTCAGGTCTGGAAAAGGATGGGTAACAACACGGACTAAGATTCACACACCACTTATGCCACTTGACAGAGGACACGTTTCCACATGGGCTTCTGAGAATGTTTTCTCCCTTTCCTGTTTCTGGGTCCAGAGATTCTGCTCTGATCCAGCCGCTCAAGAGCAATAGGCACAAATTATTCCCCAAGTGACTTCAGAAATCATTTTGAACTTTGGACACGGTGCAAAGACTGAAGTCTGGGTACAGTTCTGTAAAGTGCAGGTAAAGATACCATTATCCCAGCTGCCTCTCCAAGGAGAATGCAACCAAAAAAGGGTAAATGGCAACTCTGGAAAAAAACCCCTCTCATTTCATGTGCTGTTTCCAAAGCCTGGCTAGACTTTGGAATAAATGGATAATTAGATTTCAGACGCAGAGACAAAATTCACAGAATACATTATTAATCACAGATTGTTTGCCCAGTATCAAGTGAGAAAGAGGTTAGCATTCAAAAGGCCAGCAGCTTGACATTTCCGCTGCATTACAAAAAGACAAGGTGCAAGCACAAGTGCCTGCAGCTCAAGGATACTCTCCCCATCATCCACCCTGCAGCCTTGCTCCCTGGGTTGAAAGCAGCAAGGCAAGATGCCTCCTTCACATACAGCATGATGCACCTGCCAGGATGACCAGCATGGTTGTGCCGTGGCCATGCAGAAAGAACAGAGGTCTCCTGTTCTTTCCTACCCGCACACACTGAATCTGACCCTGGAGTGGTCCACTTAATGGCTCCTGGCCTCTGTAGCTGGTTTGTACCTTTAGCTACCATTGTACTTGCCCATCAAACAACTATCCTGCCTCTGGGCTTCTGGCTCAGAGGTGTTACCTGGCAAGGAGTGCTGGGGTAATTTTATGTGAGGCTCACACCCAAGATTACGGCTTTGAAAAACGAAGAAACATGGGAGCTTGATTCAAAGGAACAAAATACTTGAGTAGAAAAAAAAAGAGCCTTTTCCTTCCTGGTAGAAAGCATCTGATAAAAGCTCAACACCAGTGGTATTCATATTAGCAGATTTTACATCCTCCTTGTGTGTACTTGGAGTGAGAGAGATAAGTCAAAGCAGCGGCTCATTCCAAGAACAGTTTATTTTTATCTGAGAAGTATGTGCTGGAGAACCAGATACTGGTATGTTGATTCTGTTGGTTCAGTGTGATTTATAATGGTTTCTATTGTTTTATAGCATGTTTCACTCCAGAGTACTTAATTTATCTGAGTGACAAGCTTAGGTTTTTTCTTTTGTTTTGTTTGATGCATATTTTCTTATGGGTGGTTTCAGGTGTTAATGGTTGGCTGCAGTACTGTAGCACTTTAATACAAAGGAAGAATGTAAAATTATGAAAACAAATTCTATATAGGCTTGCAACCAAATGTATCCCTCCCTAAATTGATCTGTGTGAGGTGGAGAGTAAAGCAACACAGAGTGCTTCTCAATATATCATTGCCCTTTAACCATGGCAAAACCTTACCAGAATTTGGGGACCAACCTGCATCCCTAGAAGCAAGGCCTTGGGAGGTCCAGGGTGACAACTGCTGAACAGGAGGTAAAGCAGACACTGGCCGGCTTTGTAGACCTTAGTTGGCCGCTACTGTGCACAGGATGCCATTAAAATTGTCAGTCTAAAATATTTGTTCACCAAAATCAAAATCACACGGGGTGAAGGGACATAGTAGACAGAAGATGGTGGGAAGCACAGCCTGCCTCCAGCAAATCCTGGCTTTCTGCTGCCCTGAGTCAGTTAGTGGGCTTTCCTGCAAAGCAGCTTACATTTTGGCCCACATAGTCCTTTAATTTAGCTGCACAACATGGTGTGTCATCCAGGATCCCTTTGGTGCACATTGTATCTGCTGCTGGCTCCCATGCTGCATGCCTGGATCTGGGAAAACGCCATCCTCACCAGTTCCCACATCCGAACACTGAAGCCAGCAACCAACCTAGTCCTATGCCAGAGGAGGGAAGTCAGGGGGACGATCTCTGTTCCTCCACCCCTGTATCTTTTTGTTAACAAACATAATAAACACCACCATCAGGAAAGGAGCAACCCTGAAAGCCACACAGGAAAAGGTTTCATTCACAGCCCTGGGCCCAGATTTGCTTAGCATCCCCTTGACTCTCCCAAGGGAGCAATGAAATCCCTGCAAGTATAACCAAAGTCCTTGGAAACCTTTGCTTGGGCTCTGCTAGTGCAGAGGACTCAAACTCCAGCCATGGCAAGGAGTGTGCACCACACTGGGCTTTTCATCAGTACAATACTTCCAGGTAATTAAAGCAGAGAGAGGAGAGGGGGGGGGGGAAGAAAAAGAAATAATAAAAAAAAAAAAAAAAAAATCACCTTCTTCAAGTTTTATGATCTGAGATGTTTCTATCACCACCTATGAGACCCAAGGGACAGCTTTGACTTAATGCAGAATTGGATTTTTCTCTCAGTTATGAATTCAGAAGGTGATCTAGGGATTCTGAAGCAGACATAGGAGTGCTTCAAGAGGAGTATGCAGGAGCCCCAGTGCTGCCCCAGTGCTGCCAGCTTCGGTCTCAGTGTCTTAGTTCTACTGCAGTACCTAAAGCCTGTCCAGAGCCAGAAGGAAGGGAAGGGGGACCATGAAGGTCCCCCAACCTGGACCAGTGAGAGATTTATGGGAAGGGGCGGGTGAGCAGCAAGGTCTGAAGCCCAGCTCCCTGAAGGACACCTGGTGCAGCAGCAGCTGTGCTGAAGAGATGCCCGCCCTACCAGAAAGGGGTTTGCTACCCTGGGGGTGGTGGTACTGAGATGGGTTTTGGACTCTGTCCTGGAATGTTTGCTGCTGTTATATCCTTCCTGTTGCCCTTCAAATCCTTTAATTCCATTGTCCCCTGGTGAAAGTATCCACCAGGGAAGCCAGAAGGATCATGACCCTGGTCTGACAAGCAATTTGTTACCCAAGGAGAGCAAGAAAAAGCCATGCTTAGGGCTTTCCTGCCCCGAGCACCCCAGTACCACAGCCAGGAGGAATCCACACCAAGGAGAGAGAGCACCCTGGACCCTAATATATCCCAATAAAAAAGAAGGGTAATATAAACATCTGAAGCAAAAAAAAACCCAAAACCAAACAAACCAAACAACTCCACAAAAACAGCAACAGCAAAAAAAACATAAAAACAAACTAACAAATGCAGTTCCAACAAAAGATCTTGGGAGGAAGTTTTTAAAACACTAAAATGAAAACATACAACCTGAAGACTTCATATCCACTTCGGAGCAAGACAGAGTAATGTGGAGTAGAGGCTTCCGTAAGCTGCTGCATCATTCCCATAAGAGGAGAAGAAAGCAGGAAGGCCTTACCCATTTCAGGGTTCTAACCATGCACAGGAAACGTGTCCATCCCTCAGAGTGATACCCAAGTTCATTGATGGAACAGCCACATACTTTCCAGTGAAGGTGATCTCCTGCCTTAATAATTCATGGCCTGCTTTCAGGAGAGCTTGAAGCTCAGAAGAAAATTGAAAGCTGCTATGTACATTTCAATCAGCAGCACTGATCAGTGCCTACCTTTATAAAAACTAAAAAACAGTGAAAGCATTTTTATTAAGCTACAAGGTCAAGCAATAGCTCCTTCCAAGCTACAGAAGCCACATCTGACTTATTTACACTTCTTTCCTCCCTTTAAGTCACATAGTAAAAGCATTATCCTGAAAAGAAGAGAAAGATCTTCAGATGAAAGGAGTGCAACTGACAAATATGCTTTTAAAAGCCTGGCAAACCATAGTGCCTCAAAGAGAGATTGCTCTCAAGAAGTTGTCCTTCAAGGGAAACATCTTCATAGATGGTTTACATGCCTGTTTCCATATTGCCCGTCATTATTGCCATTATTATATTATTTAATTGCCCTAATTGCATTAGTGCTCATGGATATTATTTCCACGTGGCCTTTGATCTGTTGAAATTTTGCAGACTACCTGGCAGGTCAGATGAGAGGCAAGGAAGTAAGGGGAGGTGTGGGAGCACAGGATGACATGGACAGCACCAGCCAGGGAGGACCCAGTCTTCCATGTCCCCTGGGCTATGGGTCAAAAAGCCTGCAGGGTCACAGAAATTCTGTCCCTCCGAGTCCACCTGAACACTCTTTGTCAACGGATGCACATCTGTATTCCTCAGTGGGCAACCAAACATTGCTGGCGTGACAACACCCTCCAAGCCTTCCTTCCCTGTCATGTTCAGGGATGTCCTGAAGCATAGCCCGGGTCCTCCCTCAGTACCTGGAATTGTGAGAAGTTGGGCTTCATCAAAAGGTGACAGTAATTTCAGCATGCATCTTATTTTAGAGTGAGGGTGAGGGCTGGGTGGCATCAACCACTCCAGAGCTAATCCCATCTCAGATCCCATCCATCTTTTCTCTCAAGGCTATTCATCAGTATCCCTTTTCCCAAGCCCTGGTGTGCCTCTGTACAACATCCTCAAGCTATACTGGGGCCTCTGCATGTGGGTGTTTGCAGAGGGCAGCATTACTTGCCACAAACATGCATGCTCAGTCACACACCGAACTTCACCAGAGGACAGACTGCTCCCTGGGTACTGTTTGCTCCTCCTCAGAATGGGAGACATGCATGCCTTGGTGGCAGTGGGCAGACTTGTGATCTTGTGATGTTTAGTGTCTGAAGACCTGTATGGGCATGTATTGCCTCTAAAGCTCTAGTTCCTACCTTCAAGTACAAAGTCCTGCTTTACTGAGCCAACTGGAAGCAGTGTGGTTAATAAAACAAAACCTGAAAGTGCCTCCAATTGTAACCCATCTCCTGCTTACTGGCAGAAAATGTGTCTCTCAAAGTGGCTGAGGTTGAGATATGCATCTAATTACAGCTCAGGAAGCATGTTGTTCAAATGAAGCAGAACTTAAAAAAATGTAACAGGGTGGCTGTAAAATGACAATTGTCACAGAAATTCGGGGAGCTACTCTAATTTATGCCAGTTTGAGGTCTGACTCTTCACTGTTTAAAGACTCATCCTTTGCTGTAAAAAGTTTCCTTATCAATGTATGGTCTTGGAACTCAAGCAGCCAAAGCACACATGCAAGCCAACACACAAAGAGGCAGCATACAGCCTGCAATCTTGCAGTACGTCCTTGCTTGGTTGCATCCGTGACCACCTATTTGAAGCCTATCTAGGAGAAGCAAAGACATTATCAACCTAAATTAGTGCTGTGCTCCACCTCAGTGAGTGCATCTGCTCACAAACTCACTCTGAGCAGCATCATGTCTTTCACAGAGATGGTGCACACAGAGATATGTCCAAGGAAGGCATGCCCAAGCTAGCTATTAGCTAACCTGCACTGACCCAGAGGTTATATCAGAAGTCAGATCCCTTTCAAAACCTCCTGAGTTTAACACATACTTGCTTCAAAACATGGGGATTCCCTGTAGCCATAAACTCTGCAATGTCCATTTTGGATTTTGGCATCACCTTCAGCTTCAGTGGTACTGCTTGGCACTAGGAGTTTGGTGTGGAAAAGCATTTAGCTGATTAGTTTGTGATTTACCTTCCCAAATCATCATCAGGTCTCTCTTCTTTTGCCCTTTACCTACTTTGGACAGAAGCCTTCCTTCCTTGCTAAGGATATACCTCCATAGTCAAGGAGTCGATGGGTTTTCTCCTCTTAGCTGAGACACTCCTCTTTTCATTTTCTCACCACGCCCGCTCCTTTTCTTTTTACACACCTTCTCCATTTTGCAAGGAGTTCTGGCTTTCAGCAAGGTTTTGTAATCTATTATGAGCCTTGGATGATTTAACAGAGTTCTCAGAGATGACTGAGGGATAGAGGAAACCATCTGACTGAGGGAAGAAACTTCTATAAAAGAGCTTCTAGATGTTTCAGAAACTGGTCTGAATATCCTTAAGACACAGACATGGTCTGAGTACCACTGGGACTCCGTGATCCATCTCTCAGGAGTCAGAAGGATCCCTACCTTTTCAACAGTATATAGCTACAGAAAAGGACTTAGGTTACAAAATGTACGCAGCCTACAACTGTGACAGAGTGGCACAGTCAGGATCTGTATCACCAACCTTTGAAGTTCAGGGGAACCCTTCTGATACACTTGCATGGGGTTTTCCCTGTCAAGATCAATCTCTAAGAGTCACTGCCTGAAGACAAATAACCATGCCCCTACACATCTCCAAAGCTCCCAGTCTCCAAGACCTTGATTATTGTCTTATAGCCCCAGATTTCCAAGTCAGCATGGGATTTGCCTCATGGCATCTCAATAATAGTGGCTTATTTCACCAAAAGACTCAATAAACCTTATGGTGTGGATCTGACTGTCAGTTTCAGAACCATTTTACTTTTATTTCAGGCAGTATAGAATAATCCTACTGTCAATAACTCCCACTTTTGGCCTTTGTGCACTGCCAGGTATTTCAGACACTATGAAAGACACTCTTAAAATATTCTGAATGACTTCTCCAGGCTGTTGCAAGAAAACACTTAACACAGTGCATGCAAATAAAAATAACTAAAAAAAAATCCCTCATTTCACTAAAAAAGTCAGGGGCTGTGTCTGTGGTGAGGCAGCATCTTATTTTGCAAAGCACTGTGACTGCAGCAGAAGTTCAGGCTCTTGAGTGGGCTCATTTCAATGGATTGAGGCTGCTGAAACAATATTTGCTGACACTGGAAAGTTCAAGGCTAGACTAAATCAGCCAAGTGATGCTCCTTTTTATTTTCACCAAGAGGAAAGGTAGAAAAGGAGCCAGGAAAGGAGCAAATAGCTCAGAGGCATCCAGAACCAGAGTGGGAAGGTGTAGAATCCTGTAGCAATAGCTCCAATAAAATCCTGGGGTTTATTTTTTCCAAGCTTTCAATTACTAAATGCACCTAAAATTATTTTGACTTCCTCTCTCTACATGCAAAACAACATGCAAAATCTGCACAGGACATGTAAAGAATAAATGTAGAGGCACAAACGCATTTTTAACATAAGATGTGGATTTCAGCTGCATGGTTTAGTAACTACATTTAAACTAGGCTGCTAGGAGTCAACAGACACGGCATGACTATCGATATATAACAAAATTGACCAAGACTGCAGTGAGAATCAAATCTCCATGTAGTGCTCTCTCCATTGAGCTCCACTGCTTTACCACCTGAGACTGCTGCAGAATGCAGACATTCCAAAGCCAGGGCTGAGATGTAGGAGGATGGAGAGTCAGAGGCTGGTTGGGAGGATGACACATAGTCACACATCTGGATGCAGGGCTGTATACTGGAGCAGCTGCTAAGCCTCCTCTTTCAGACTTCAGCTGCTCATGGTGAGAGGACAGACCAAACACATAGTGTCTTGAACCCTAGCCAGGAGCACTCTGACCCCAAATTATTGTTCATCCTATCCCCATAAACACACAGCTTCTTCCCAATAAGAAATTTCAGAAGGTCAGCAGAAAACAAGGTCTTTTCTTTTGAAAGTATGTGGAAAATTTCAGGGACCTGTCAAACCAGATAGAAAATGTCTAGTTTGAAATTTCTCTTAACACCACTTAGGAGAAAATTCAGAAGTGTCAGGTCTGTGGATGTATGCAGAGACAACCTCTTGTACCACCAAAAATTTCTGAGACACTATAAGAAACTTTAAGCACAATTAACGGGTTTCAGGGCAATCTGCAGAAAATCATAATCCACATAAAATTGATAGGATCAGCTTTCCCAGCTGTAACAGCAAAAGTCAGAGAGAGATCAAAGAGGCAGATGATACGACCCCTGGGACAAACAGCAGCAGCTCTGCAGCCTGGTAATGTCCCAGGGCTCTGCTCCCTGGGATGGCCCTGGTGGCTGCTGTGGGCTGTGGATGCAGAGCAGCATCTCCTCAGCAGCATGCACGAAACCCTCTGTGTGGTAACACATTTCTTTGGTTAAAAATGCATGGCATCAACTGTGGCTGAGTTGCCCTCATCCCTTTTAATTTTGTATTTAATATTGTATCTGTGCTGACTGTTTGACTGGAGTGAATTTATGACCCACCTCTCCAACTGGCCGTTGCCCCAAAGCTGAAATGACACAATCTGACGAGGATTTTTCTCTTTTCTCATCTCTGCCACATCCCACCAGCAGCAACAGTATCAGCATCCAGGACATGGTGCCCACTGACAGTCACCACAGCATACCACCCATCTCAAAAATCACTGCTGGCCAATGCTAGAACTGTGTTTGGAAGACAAGCAAGTGTCCTCCTATGTAGGACTTTTCCATGTGGAAAACCAACTTTCACAAGCCATTGTTTGCTTCACCCTCAAGAGAGTTTGGGGACTAAAAGCATCAATGGACTGAATATTTATTTAAGAGAGAGCAAAGCTTGGTCATCAGCTGACAAAATGCAAAGTTCTCCAAGGAATACACATTTTACCTTCCCTTGTTTTCTGTTGCTTGACTTGACCAGAAACTACAGCATTGCAGCCATCACAGACAATACCATAGAGGTGATCAGTGGCTTTGCACTAACAGTTCTTGCTCTTTACTTGGCTTTATTGATGCCCAGCAAATTACCCCTGGCAGGCAGATGTACAATCTGCCTGATCTTATGGCTCAACACAAGGAGTTTCTTTCTGTAGTTGTTCCAGGAATGAGCTATGTAGATTTGGCTTAGGAGAGCCTCAGGACTTTATGCACTTTAAATTCCCTTTGCAGTACTTTCTCTCTTGCTTCATTAGGTCATAAACTGGATGGTACAGGCAACATGCAATTCTTAGTTTCACACCGTTGAAGATCATAAAGTGTGATCTAATTCCAACGGGCCCTCATGGGTGGCAGACACACCTGCTCACAGCATGTTAACTGAAGCAAGCCTGGGCTTGCAGCTGGACCAGGTGTTGGGGTAACACCAGAACAGGTATGGTCAGTGCTTGGGGTGAGGCAGCTTATTCCTACAGGCCATGTTATTTCTGCTGGCTTGCTCAGATGTGTAGACTGTGGCTTGATCACTCTGCCATCACACACACTCATGGTTCATGGGATTGTTATGTACCAGTCCAACTGTTGGGAGAAACCAGTGGAGATCCTCTTCTGCCTCTTGAATCCCTGCTTGGCTAGGACAGAGAGATGGAACCTCAGATCTTGGGCAGGAACAAAAGGGAAGCACTTAGGCAGCTCCTCAGTAGTCTCTCCAGCTAGAGAGCTAGCTTCAGGGTGTGTGAAGTTGTGCTCCAGATCAGAGCTTCTTCCCAATGTGTTTGGGTGTGGAGGTGGGGGGAGCAGGGTTGAGAACACCTCTGGGATCCAGATGAGAAAGGATGGAGTTCAGCCTTCTTGTGGTTTAGCCTGGGATGGCAACAAAGAACGGCGTGGCAGCCACACTCTCTCAAGCCACCCACAGCCATGAGGGGAGCATGGGAAGAAAAAGGCAGAACTCATGGGTTGGGACAAAGGCAGTTTAACAGAACAGCAAAGGGAACAAGAAACAATAACAGTAACACAGACAGAGGAGTATATAAACACGATTACGATACTGACCATGCATCAACAGTACACCAGAATGTCCCCTGACCGTGCTCCACCACTGACATCCTATGTCCTCCTCCCCTTCCTGGCAAGCTCCCTGCTACCCCCTGGGCATCGCTCAGATCCGATGGAATTCACCTGCTAGAGCCAAGGGAGAATTAACCCTATTCTTCCTGGAACCAGGACAGCACACACTCTGTTTGAAGTCCATCAGAGACATTGTTTTGTGTGAGAAAAAAGAGGAAAGTATTAAAAAAAAAAAAAAAAAAAAGAGAGCATTTCAGAAATGCCTTTCCCCCTGGCTCTGGGGTGGTTGTGATAGGCTCGTCCCTTTATCAAACAATTTAAATTTAAAACAATTTAAATGTTTGGGACTGTGCAGAAACTCACCCTGCCAGTGCTTCCTTCTAGGTAGAATTTCCCTTTACAAATGCCATGGAGGAAATTGTTTCTCTGAGAGCTTTATTGCTGATTTGGTACAAAAAGCCTGGCATGTACTTTTTCAGAGGGGATGCTTGTAATTGGAAATAACTGTGGATCACCTTGCAGAAGTGAAAGCCCAAAAGTAGGAAAGAAAGGACTCCACCTAGCAAACACATGAAGACTGGATAATTTTCAGGGCAGGTGATGATTCTTCAAGTTTCTTTTTGCAATCTTGCAAGCAGCAGAGGAATAAACTGGAAGATCCCATTTTTACAGCCCCGGAGGCCAAACCACTTTGCAGCCATGTCACCTCCAAGTGTTTTGAAGGCAGCTGATGTTTGTGCAAAACTATTCTTGACCAACAACCTGCTTAGGTCCTGTTGATAATTGGGTGCTTTGTTTTGCTTGGAATGTTCTATCTTTATGCTCCAATCACACCGTATTCATCCTCCTATTTCTAAACATTTAATATTCCCACCCTTTCAAATAGGCCACTTTCCATCCATTTCCAGCAAAAATATATAAACCGAATGACTAATAGCAATTAATGCATTAGAATGCTGCAGTTGACTCTTCTTTACATCATAATTATGACAAAAGGCACATTGAATGTGTCCATTCTAAGGGTATGTCATTATCTCTTTTTCTGCTGCTTGGTGGGGTTTTTTTTAGGTGAACAATACAAGTTCAGCCTCATTTCTGACATTGACATGCAAGTCTCAATCAAGCTCTGCATGAGAGAAGCAACCCAAAATCAGACTGAGCAGACACTTATTCCCTAACCAGAAGGAACAGTTAGGAGAGACTTTAACTTTTGGTACTTGGAACAAATTGTCAAGCAGAAAATCAGATACAGAAAAGATCATGGAGAGCATGGATTTCCATTACAGAGGCCTTTCTTTTTCAGACAACAGCAAGGACCTTGCAGTTTGCTTTCATTGGTTTATGCATTTTTTCTGATGTTATGATTGAACACATCAATGCTGAGTGCTCTAATAGTTTTTGCCTTCCTTAAGGAGCCAGTGGTAGACTCTGGTTGAATGCAGGCCATTCGGAAGTGCGTGGCTTTGTGACAGAAGGTTGGGAGGTAGAAAATTAGGTTCAAAGTCAACAGTAAACTTCCCAACACTCCCATATTTCATGATGGGGTCTATACTCGGAAAAGCAGCATGGCAGAGAGCTAAGGTAATAACAAGAGAGACCAGAAGCAGGTACTCCATATCCTACAGCAGACATACTCAAGTGACCCTTTGGTCTTCCCAAACTTTGGCCTTTCAGTGTTTAAGCACTTTGGCGGAATGTGCTCTGTTGGGACAATAATCTCTCCAAACCACTGGAACAGAAGGAAGATGCCATTTTAAAAACAACAGAAGTGACTTTGGGTCCAAAGTCTTGCTTCCAAAAGCCTCTTAAACAACTAGCATTTGCTGACAGTC
Source organism: Thinocorus orbignyianus (assembly GCA_013400375.1). NCBI lineage: Eukaryota > Metazoa > Chordata > Aves > Ciconiiformes > Thinocoridae > Thinocorus > Thinocorus orbignyianus. The sequence goes on along the minus strand of VXBW01002014.1, from coordinate 349,792 downwards.
AACACAACAGTGTGGGTCAGTTCTTCCAGAAGTAAGGAGGAATCATGGTAGTCCCATTGTTCCCATTAGGAGTATGTGGGTAAGGTGCAGGAGGTGTAATTGTCCCTGCTCACCAGTGTTTCCTCCCACAGATCCTGCAGAAGGTCCTGCGTGGGCAAGGTAGACCTATGCAAAGGACATCCTCTTCATCACAGGGAAGGTTCACAGCTCTTGGTGCCAGCGTTTCAGGTCTCCACAGATGTGAGCAGCCACCTGTGTGTCTGCTGGTGTTGATTCATGAGTTTAGGGTTACTCACACAACCACGTGGACTTACCTTAGAGAAATGTAGCAGGAGTCAAATTTTTGGAAACAGCTCAATGTTTCAGCTTTTACCACAGAGCCGTGCCTTGAGGAAGCCTCTCCAGACACTGACAGATTTTCCACTGATGCAAAGCCATTGAGGGAAAGAAAAGAATCACACAATCCTGTCTATGGATTTCATCTGCAAGAGAAAATATGAGGAGCAAATGTTCTTTCTTGTTAGACTCCAGCACAAATTCCCCCCAGGTAGCTTCTGTACTCTCAGATGACATGATATTCCTCATCTGTTCAGTGCCCCCTCCTCCCGAGACACTTTCTTTAATCATATCTCAAGCCAGGTCATAGCTGTGGGAGCCCACTATATGTTTGTGACAGACCAGGGATAGCCATAGCTGCTGCAGCTTCAGCTGGCTCTGGTGCTCTACATTTGTCTGGAGGTTTAAAGTAGACATTTATTTCCTTTCTAGACTGAGACAGAAACATGCTAACAGGCAGAACATCTCTGATGGTCCCTTTTCAACCCTGTTTTTGGAGTGGAGTAACCTACAGGTGAACAACTCCGTGTCCCTTTGCTGAGGGATCATAGAATCATAGAATGGTCAGAGTTGGAAGGGACCTTAAAGATCATCAAGTTCCAACCCCCCTGCCATGGGCAGGGACACCTCTCCCTAGATCAGGTTGCTCAAAGCCCCATCCAACCTGGCCTTAAACACTTCCAGGGATGGGGCATCCACAACTTCCCTGGGCAACCTGTTCCAGTGCCTCACCACCCTCACAGCAAAGAACTTCTTCCTAATATCTAATCTAAATCTCCCCTCTTCCAATTTAAAACCATTACCCCTCGGTCCTGTCACTAGACTTCCTGACAAAGAGTCCCTCCCCAGCTCTCTTGTAGGCTCCCTTCAGATACTGGAAGGCTGCTATCAGGTCTCCCCGGAGCCTTCTCTTCTCCAAGCTGAACAGTCTCAGCTCTCTCAGCCTATCCTCATAGGAGAGATGCTCCATCCCTCTAATCATCTTGGTGGCCCTGC
>VXBW01002014.1:234033-347947 GCA_013400375.1 Thinocorus orbignyianus | reverse complement strand
AATCCGCGGGAATTTCACCAGACTGCCACGATTTCTCAAATATGATGGAAAGTGGCTTCGCAACTTGGTCCGCCAGCTCCTTCAGGACCCGTGGATGAATTTCATCAGGTCCCAGGGATTTATGCACTTTCAGGTTGTTCAGGTGGTCTCGAACCTGATCTTCTCCTACTATGGGCAGTTCTCCATTCTCAGAGCCCCTGGTTTTACCTACTGTGACTTGGGCAGTGCAGTTAGAGCCCTTGCCAGTGAAGACTGAGGTAAAAAAGTCCATTCAGTACCTCAGCCTTATCCATATCCTGGGTGGCCAGTTCTCCTGTTTTCTTCTGGAGGATAACAGAGTATTTCAGGTCATGACTGCAATTTATATGTCAGAAAAAGAAAGAGAATTATGCTGTGCATGTCTGCTCCTGAGCTCCTGGATACCAGACTGGAAATGTGCATAACACAAGAGAAACACAACAGCAAGTACATACATACTCTGTTGCATACTGCACAGAATATGAAAATGTAAACAGAAAATGTGAAACTGTAGTAGCACTCTTTACCCTGGAAAAGTACCCAGGGCCTCTGTTGCAGTGGTAGACATACATGACTATGCAATTGCATAGCTTCACCAGCAGCTCAAGGGTCAACATTTCTGATTACAAAATCCAGCAGGTTTTTCCAGGCAGGGCAAGTGAGAAGCAAGGAAAGTGAGAATTTTTCCAGTTAGCACTGAGGAAAGGATCCAGGTGGGCAGCAAGGAAAGGCTCATATGGGAACACTGGTCAGACACTTGTGGAAGCTCTTCTGCCATTCATTGGAGCTGAAGCAAGCAGAACTGTTTGGGAACTCATTCACTGGCATTCACAGAAAGGTGGAATCTGCTATAAACTTTGCTAGAACACTTCTGGATTGACTCTTGTAGTCTAGTGATCTCCAAACTCCAGACCTGCTGTGGCTCTGCCTGTGTTTTCCCGCTGAACTCAGAGTCCCACAGGGCTTTTAGTGCTTCTTTCCTACAAGCAAGGAGAGACCAAAGGACTTCTGACCCTGGACTTCCATTCACTGGTATGTTTGGATAGCACAGCATTCAAAGACCTATGAAATATAGCTCATCACTCTAAGGTTATTGTCAGTCTGCTACAGGGAAGTCTGCTTTTCCACTGTCTGGGAATCTGCAAATCTAAAGACTATGGGGACAACTGCTGTGGGGTACAAATTCTGTTGTAAGGATTCAATGTGGGGAGAGGCTTTGTCAGTCTGTATTCTTCCCTCTTAAAGGAAAACTCAAAAATGCAATTGCTTCTGCAGAAACGCACCCCCCACATCCCTCCCCACCCAAACAAAAACCAAACAAAAAAATCCCAGAACCATTTATTACCATGAGCCATCATTTCAAAATGTGGGTGTTTAGCACCTGGCATCCTATTTTCTAAGGATATACAGCAGCACAAGGCAGGATTGGCTTTGGAGCCACTTAAAGAGAAGTGTTAGGATCAGGCTGCTCTGAAAAAGGGATAAGAGAAAGGAGAAAATGAAGAGGAAGAATGGCAGGGTGTCTAACACTTTGCATCTAATGCCTCCACATGGCTGCATGTGCCGTGGCAATTTGGCCCTGATAACACGGATGAAGAGATGTTGCTAACATATTGCTTCCTTGTCAAACGTCTCACTGGTTTTGCAGCCAAGCCTCCTGCCAGTGAGGCCACAGTAGCGCCTCTGTTACTTTCATATGCAAAGAGGTTGTTAACTCAATTGCCAATAAAATTCTAGTGGGTGGAGAGGAGGACATCTGCCTGTCTAGTTCTGTGCTTGCCAACATGGTTCTTTTATTCCTCCAGAAGCTGTGAGCTCCTACTCGAGCTGGTATTTTGACAAGCATTTCTGTTTTCTTGACACAATGGGCAAAGTGGGCACAGATCTTGCATGCCACTCGTAATATGTTTTCTGTGCTGTGATTTGCATCCTTTCTGGAGGATGCCTGGCACAGCACCGCACAAAGCAGAATGAGCAGCTTGGACAGTGAGTTTAGTCTGACATGTAAATGTACCACGTAATTACGTGCCCTTGCATTAGGAGAATGTGAAGAGGATGCTTTGCAGGCTGCAATGGCTACAAGGCTCTGACGAATTTGGGTTGAGGGTGATGGAAGAGGCTTTGGAGGTTGCAGGAAAAAGTATGGGGATACTAATGAAGCAAATGGGTTGTCATCAGGAACTGTGCAAAATGGCAACAACTGTTTGTGTTAATTACACAGCTTTACGCTTGACTGCTGCAGACCCCAGGGGCCCAACCAACTGAAACTGCAGCCCCTTAAGGTTGCTTCCCCAGAGCAAAGGGGTTTCTGGGACATCTGTGCTTTTGGCACAGCCACAAATCTGCCCTCAAGTCCCGACAGTAAAATTTCAATTGAAAATTAAAGTTACCAAATTATTAGAGGTGACAGGCTGGGCACTAGGAGCGGGGTAGGTGAACTTGGTCCCCTGGGACTCACGACCAGACAATGCGATGTCTTTCAGCCCTTTTCATTCCTCCATTTTGGGTAATCTCTGCTTTCACAGCTGAGGATAAGCAACCACATGATGTGGAGGGTAAATTTAGATTAGATATGAGAAAGAAATTCTTTATTGTGAGGATGGTGAGACACTGGAACACGTTGCCCAGGGAAGTTATGGATGCTCCTTCTCTGGAAGTGTTCAAGGCCAGGCTGGATGGGGCTTGGAGCAACCTGCTCTAGTGGGAGGTGTCCCTGCCCGTGGCAGGGGGGTTGGAACTCAATGATCTTTAAGGTCCCTTCCACCCTGAACCATTCTATGATTCTATGCAGTTATACCTACAACAAGAGGCCAAGCAGACAAAGGGATTACTGCAGGAAAGGTTTAGGCACATCAGACTGTACAGATGGTGAAAACCAGAATCTCTCAGGTATCACACAGGGCACAATCATCTCTTCTCTACCCTCATCTTCCCCAGGATCACCCTGCATGCCAACACTGCTGCCAAGCCTCATAAATTTCGCTCTCTGGGCGCTGCTTGACAGAGAGATGTTTAGAGACAGTCCAACTGCATGCTCCTATGGCTACCCAGGGGCACAGCAGCCAGTACTGCTGCTCTGCCTTTGCACCAAAACCAGATCCCCTTCCTCTTTTGGGGATTACCACAAAGCTAAAGGAGAGCTAATTTCATGCCTTATAAACCAGATTCACTTTAGCACAAAAAAATAACAGAGAACTTTCTTATCTCTCTGGGGAATGTCTTTAGACTCAAGCTGTTTTATTATCTGGGTTAGTTTTACATCTGAGAAGACTGCATACTGAAATCTGGGATGGAAAGGGAATTAGTCAATGTCATTTCTTATGTTCATAAATAAGTAACCAAGAAGATATACATGTCACTGCTTTCATTTATTGGGTTGAAGGTTCATCTTCAGAACAAAAGATCAGGAATTTATTGTCTTATTAAATATCTGGAGGTTTTTAATTAGGTCCTGTGCTACTTTGACCATCTTACCATTCTGTAATTTGATTATCCAGTCTTTCCAGTTCTTAATTGATAATTAATTTGAATAACGTGCAAAGAATTGAATGATGGAAAGAGAGAAAGAGAAACAGATGGTTGGTCTATGCAGCTAGAAAACTTTTAATGAGGGGAAAAATATCACATTTGGAGCATAACAATATACTTTGTTCATCTCTAGGAATGGACAATGGCATATGTTTTGTCACACATTTTCAAACTTCTGCCCTGGTAAAAGAAAGGAAGGAAAGATATTGAGACTTCAGCATAAGAAGGTGGATGCAAAAACATGCAAGGACTGGAGAGCTAGCAGACATGAAGTCTGGTATAGCCTTCACTGAAAAAGAAGGATCCAGGATATCTACTTCATTGGAGTTCATGTTGGTGTGGACAATCTTAAATTGAAGTTCTCCTTTAACATTCAAAAAGCATGAAGACAAAGAGATATAAAGTTACAACACAAGAGGATTTTAATTTCATTTAAGATGGGGTTGTTCAAAAGAGTTTTTGTGTTCTGAGATTAATTCCTTGCCTCTGAGTATGTCACAGAGAAGATCCAGCTTCAGGAAACTGAGAATAGGGAAAAAATCAATGAAATGCCATAGCTTTTCTTATCCCACTGCAACATCACCCCCCAGAGCCTCTCTGGACCTCCCAGCCTCTTCAAAATTTCCTCCAACCAACAGACCTTTGAGTAGAAAGCAGGTACCAGAGTTTCTGCAAGAGACAGAAGCTTGCTAAGACATATGCTCAGGAGTTGATTTCCACTGCGAGCCGTGGGCAGCTGCACCAGGTTGCTCCCCGTGAGCATCACTCTGATTTTCTTCCTTCCACTCAGCAACTTTTCAGGTCTGATCATGCATTTTTTGAGCCATGGCCTCTGGCTGCAGAGCTCTTCCTTCTGATGTTTCTGGCCATCACATGGCTAAGCCTCCTACAGCTAGGAGTTTTATGACAGCATCTTTTCCTGGAATCTACACCCACATTTTTCAGAAGAGATGTTACTTACATGTATTCATTTCTTTTTCAAGGACAGTTTATACAGGAGAGAGTTATGACTGAAGGTAATTCTGGGTCTGACTCTGGGAGGGTAATGGGAAAAAATAAGCAATGTATTTGCACCCACAGATGTCAAAGGCTGTAAGTGAAGAAGCCCAAAGCATTTACATCACTTGAAAGAGGAATCAGTAGCCTACACATTTCTTTTGTTCCTTGGACAGTGTCACGCTGGTTCCAGATCTGAAAGCAACACAGGATGCTACAGGCACTGCTCTTTCCTTCCTTCATCCAAGCTAAAACTATCGTTTTAAGTGTGAAGGATGTCTAGGAGAACTTATCTCCACACTTTTATGTTCAAACCAGTGCCCTTTGCTAAACACTCAAAACCCTATTTACATCTCAGAGTTCAAACAATATGGTTTTGAGAGATGCCAGAAATCCTTTGGTGAAGCTGCTGAAAGACCTGTTGCAGGCTGGTGTTCTCAACTGATGGATCTAGTTGCATACAGGCTGGCACGCTGGCAGGTAAAGCCTCTAAAGACTACCCACTTGGCTACTAAATTTACTCCTTTTACCAAGGCTCTGACATTGCTTCATGTGGTGACTGGGAGCCACAGGCAGCATTTCATGTCTGCATGGCTAAAGCAAAAGCTCCCAGATCTGTATTTGTGAGCTGTGATTTCAGAAGTGGTGAGCTGAGGTGAGCAGGATGGCAAGGAGAAGGGAAGAAGCCTGGGAGTGCTTCATGGCAATGGTCAGAGAAGGAGGAAGCAGCAGAAGAGGCAGTGGTGTACACCAGATCTGACTCAGGAGGAGATGAGCTCCATCACTCCCTCCCTGAAGAGTCCTGGGGACCTTGTGCCAACATCAACGTAAGTATTGTTCTGTATTTACAGCAAAATCCCTGTGGTGAGATGGGGCTCCATCTTTTCTACTTTGTCCTTTATCTAAATCACAGCCAACTGACCTGTTTCTCATCACTTTGGTAGGTACCCATTTTACACCTGTCCTCTCTTGCACAGAAATCTCAGAGGCTTAAAAACTGCCTTCCACCCACGCTTGCCTTTCCACCTCCCTCCAAGCCAGGCTTTCAGTCCAACTCAGTGTTTCCCATGTAACAAACCACTTCACCTTTGCCAAGACACTTGCAAAGCTCTGGATATCTGTAATAATGGGGATCACCACTCTCTCTCACCACATGCTTTTGAACACTGTATCTGGTAGGACAATGAATAGTTATAACTGCAACAACAGCTGTGACATAACTACTCCTTGCACAGTCTTCTTCCAGTGTTTCTAAGGAGACATAGGGCTGAAGGTCAAACAACAAACACAAGTCAGTTTTGACAGCGCCTATAAAAATCATTCCTTCCATTTCTTCCAGTTTTCCAACCCCTACAATGGAGTAAAGAACTCAAAAAACATGATTAAAGAGATTTCCAGCATCCATCAGATGAAAATGGATTGCAGCAGTTTTAAAAAGGGTTAAATTCACAGTCTGAACTACTTGGCAAGAACCTCTGAAATCATTATTCTTTTATTCATAGCGGTAATAAATAATAATAAACCTAAACATCCCAATGGTCCCCACACCTCCTGCATCTCCCTAACTGCAGATTTCAAATATGAATAATAATTACAGCTTATCAAATCGGCCTATGATTAGAGACAACAGAAAGACATTTCATATTGTTAACTTCCTTGCACAAGAGGGGAAAAAAATCAGGTCATAGGGGTATTAAAAATTTATATCATAACATTTGACTTGACTCATCTCTTAAAAAGAAAAAAAACGCCTCGCATGTATTATGTATTTAGGCAATTCCTTTTAAACCCTTTCTTGAATGAGCACAAGATAGGCCAATAACTTGATAGATGGATGGCTCTGTCTGGCCAGGGTGCATATTTTATATACACATAAATGTGCATACACTTAATGTGCACTCACACCTATATATAAAATCATATATATAGAGAGAAAGGTATACATCTAGTTCTATCTCATAGCTGAAGACAGATGCAGAGCTAATGTTAAAAAATTCTCTACACAGCATCTTATTTAAATCTGGCAGCTTTTGAAAAGTAAATTTTTTGTCGATTTTTTTTTAAAGTCCCAGCAATCTCTGCAAAGCTTGGTTCATTAGCTGCCTTTTTCCTGGTTATGTTTGCTAGTTATTTTGGTTTATTTTTCCTTTTTCCCTTTGGTCATTTTTCTAGCTTCCCTGTTCAAAGAATACTTTAACAGGGGAAAAAGAAAGTCCTTGATTCCTGCACAGCAGCCGAAGCACGGGTGACTGGAATAAATCAAGTCAAGTGAGAGACCAAATTTTCAACTCATCACTCAGGAGACTAGGAGAGAAAACCAGCTAGTGTTCAGATGGTTTTCAGGACCCACATCATGCCCTGTTCACCAGTCCTGCTGGGGTTGCAAATTTGCTCTGGGAACCCTTACAGTATTGGCAAAGGATAATTTTGTGTATACAGCATGTATGTAAATATGCACCAGTCCTCTTATCAGCAGGCCCAGGTTTTCTGCAAATGAGTGCTGCCCAGGAAACAAGGGAAGGGTGTTTTAGGCTCTTCATAAAACCCAGGGACCACAGTCACTGGTCCCTGAAGGCTGCTCTGTTCCAGGAGAGCTCTGCAGAGCCAGTGTCCCCCTGTGCAGGTCCCATCCCACCCCCTGTGCTGCCAACCATCTGCTCAGTTCAAGGGGAAGGTAAGACATTTCAGGCTGCCTTGAAAGGCTGTTTCCCAAGGCTGCCTTGATCTTGATGCCTGCTACTGTCAATGGGAGAAGATGCCTCCAAAACTCTCTGGATGCCTCCTGGTTGCTTGCAGCCCTGCTTAGAATTTTCTTCAACCCGTTTAAAACCATTATGAAGAAAAACAGCTAGCATCCTCACAGTACTTAGAAAAATCCTTCCATGTGTTTCCATGTAAAAATTCATTTTTTAAAGAGACACAGATCCGTGTCCAAGAGTGTGAGCACCACGTATTTCCAAAATTATGCTGAGAATCTTAGAAAGGCAATGACTGCAGAGTGCTGAAGTGAACATCTCTGTGTAAAAGTCCTGGCATCAGCCTGCTGTTTTCAGGAGAGGTCAGCATATTTACTCGGATGTGTTAATAGGGCAGCCGCCAAAATCTCCTCTAAGATGTTTTGAAAGCTTACTCCCCCCAAATATATATTTTTTTTCAACATCTGCAGTCAATGAAAGGAGAGATGCAAATCTGTGTCATTTGCATGCAAATTTTTTTACATCAAATCAGTGGCAGAATGCACAATAAACGCACTTTAAATTGAAATATTCCACGTTCACTTCCTCCTAGCCTCGCCTGCAGCTGGGATCCAATTTTCATGCATGGCTCCACACAGGTGACCATCCTCCAGCAGCTCTGAATGGAGGAAGAGGGTAGGGAAGACTTAATTACAAAAACAAAGTAATTGCAACCAGCTCATGACTCAAAAACCAGCTGTCATGAGAGAGGGTAAAGATGAAGGTTCTTCAGAAATAAATGCTGCTAAAAGAGTCTGTATCTGTCTTAAACTCTGAAGCAGCCTTTATGATAACCACTAACACTCCGATCACAGGAAAATATGATAATCATTTGCCCTGGAGTCCACACAATAGTAAATATCTCTAAGGCTTCTTTGCTACAGGCTTTAAACAGCTTATTTGATGTAAAATGCAAATTTTACAAGGGAGAACAGTGCTCAGAACATGAGATGGACAAAGCATGTGCAGCAAGGCTAAGGGGCTTGCTTGGGTCATTTGGGAAGTGCAGCAGAGCTGGGAACTGAGCTGTGTTCCCCCAGGTCCTACAGTCACACTTTTGTGCCTCATCACCATCCCAGTTCCCATCCACATCCACTTCCCCGTCCATCTCTATCCCCAACCCCATCTCCATTCCCAACTTCATCCCCATTCCCATCCCCATCCAGGGTACTTTCTGGGTTTTCTTCCCATGAGACACAGCCACCCATCCAGGCTCTCCATCTTCAGCTTTGTGTCAAGTAACACTGATTTTAGGATACACACATAAGCACTTCAGAGCCTGTCTGCAGGGTTGATGTCAGGCACAGTTGCACATTGATCTCCTTACGCCATGACTAACCTCACCACAACACCAGGTACGTCCTGATTTCTCTTTCAGAACATATTGGTTTCTGAGACTTACTCAAAGTTATTTTCATTAGCTAGTGCTCCACTTTCCCTAACAGTAGAAAGTGTTTCCCAATGTATGACCAAAATCCTTCCTGTTGTAATTTAAACCTGCTCATTCTTACCATAGTTGGTCAGTTGAATATTTTTGCTGCCAATTCCAGCAGCTCCCAGGGAGCCCCATGCTTTTCCCATCCCCACAACACTGCAGCTCTGTTGAGATCAGCCTGTGGTTTTCCCAGAGAACACACATTCGCCAGAAGGGAAAACCAAGCACAACACTCATAAATCAATCTCTTTTTTTTTTTTTTTTTAAATAGCCTGAGGCCGGTTTGCTAGCCTTTAGATTGTGGGATGCTCTGCTCTGTGCTGCTCTTTGATGCTGTGGGAGTGGGGCAGGTTTGCCCAGGCTGGTCCCACCTAGACAGCTGGTGGTATGGGAGCATTTAAAAGTTGCCCGAGTCTGTCTTCATCATGTAACAGCCACAGCTGCTCTCCTACAGCGCAGGCATGCCTCGCCATGACTCACAAGCTATTAAAAGCCACATTTCCCCGCGAATTGCACTACCTAAAGATATAGATAGGCTCCCAGCAAGAACTGTAAAGGCACTTAGGCTCGCTAGTTAGATCTCACTGCAAGTTAAGCACTAAATTCACCTGCCTGTTAGAAATGAAACGCCTTTTGAAACGAGCCTCAGGCACTTGTGAACTCCTTACAGCAAGCCGTAAACCCCAGGTCACCCAAGACACAGGTCAGGAAACAGAGCTGCAAGCACCTTCCCATTCTCATTTCTGCACGTGGCCTGAGGAAGCAAAGAGGGCACACATAGAAATCCCAGTGAAATTCTGCACTAAAAGCCAATGTTATTGCTCACTTCTTGCACCACTGCACACATATTTTGAGGAAATGTTCTTCAGACTGTCAGAAGAGCTACAGGGAAGAAAAAACCCAAAACCCTCAAAGGGTCCCAAATTTATCTTTTTCTTCTTTGTCTGCAAAACTCTACAGACAAACCGCCTCGGCAGGAAAGCACATCCGCTGCTGGGTGTCGGGAGTGAGTCACCACTCCAGTCGTGAAAAGGAGTTTAACATGTGAAGGCAGGCAACTTCCCTTCCCCCTACAGCTTCAGCAGAGAAAAAATTAATCTGCCCTTTTCCAGGAAAGTGCTTTGCAACCTGATTGCTCTCATATCTGTTTAATAAACAAAGGTTTCAGGAGGAAATTCCTTGCTGTGGTGACAGACCATGTTTCCTAGGTTATCCCAGAGCACAAAGCAAGATGACAGTGATTTTTCATCCCCATAATTAGAGAAAGCATGTTAGCAGATTAACATTAAGCAACATTTACATATGGTAAAATGGTTACAGGACAGTACTCCTGACCAAATTAAAGGCTGCCTTGGTCACTTGCTTGCCTTGCAGCAGGCAGGACTGTGCTCACAGCAGTGGTCCCGGTGGATTTAAATACCTGACTCAAAGTCAGTCCAAAACCAGACATTAGGTGTCCATTGACTGCAACAAGCTTTCTGTCATCAGGTTTCTGGAGTTTTCTTTCCCTGTTGCTCACTGCATTTCAGAGTCTCTTCCTAGAGGCAGTTTTAAGAACAGCACGCCTCCACCATTCAGGTTTCTTCAGTTTTGGTCACCACTGAAAGCAGATCAGTGCAAATCCCAGACCAGGATGCACAGCCAGTCTTGTGTATGGAGCAGATGTGAAGCAATTCCAAGGTTCCCTAACCACTTTTGATGACATGCTCCATCTTCAACACCCCCCGAAAAAAAACCCCAAGCCCAGCCACTCCCATCTTCTCTGTAGCCATTTTTGTGGTTCCCATAACTTAATTGTTGAAGGCTGCAGACACATTTATTCTCTTTCTGCAGTGCCATCTGGCATTTGTGTATCAGAAGAAGATTACATATATGTCAAACAGGGGGAAAAAATGTATTTTCCTGCAACAGTTGCAGAAGGGTGGGGGGGTGGGGAGGAATAAAAAAATTAAATCCTGTGGACCATATGGAGGGCTTTTTCTTAAGCAATCCATCTTGAGCAATTAGGAAGCGTCACAGTCAATACGCAGATCCTGGGGTCACTGCAAGTTCTGGGACAGGAGCAGGCTGTCAAGCTCAGTCTACCTGAGACACTAGTACTGTGACTGCCTGAAATAGCCTCTGAACATGAAACACACGCCCCTCCTCTCCCAAAACAGGGAAAGAAATTAAAAAAGAAGAGAGAGAACAAAGCAAGACAGCTTGCACCATACTAAGTGAATCAGATCAATGGCCTTTCTTTGCCTTTCAGGGTTTTATCATCACATGTCTTGCGAAAGCAAGAGGTGTGAACCCGCCCTTGGAGCCTTGGCAGGTTTTCAGTGCTTGTTCAGTGCCTCCCAGTGCTGGGGAAAGTGGAAAGTTACTGGCTTCTCCTCCCAGTGCCATCACACAAACAAGCTTGGCAGGGTGAAGGAATCAACCACCGGCATGACCTGGGAAGCACCAAACGGAGACAGCATTGCCACCCACATCCTGTAGAGAAGGAGCTAGTGAGCACCGTAAGCACATGGTGCTGCCTTCTCAGCAGAGTGGACACGGTATCTCTCTGCTTGGTAGGGTGGCTGGGTTCCACAGTTGCATCCTCACTCCATGGTGGCCAAGAGCATGCTCTGCAACCCACCAGCTGCACCCTCTGGCTAGTGACTGCAACCGGTGGCAGATCACTGGGAGGAGAAACACATCATTGGCCAGGCAAAAGTCTTGGTGTAAAAGTAGAAATGGCAACCTGGAACATGCAGGACCTCTTTTCCCACCCCATGGCTTGCGGTCCCTCTTGTGCATATGGGAGCTGCTGCAGCAGCCCCTGTCAGGAAGGACAGCGGCCAACCAGCCTGGTGGCTGCTGTGGGAAAGTTGTTCCCACCATGCCTTGGCAAAGCAAACATCCTATGCCAGCGCAGTCTGACCGCATCCTGCTGGGTGGCTGGGACACAGAGGGAAAATGAAAGAAATGCCACAAAGTCAAACAGATCGCTGTCAGGGGCCAAGCCATCTTTTCCCGCTCCTCCCAGGAAAATCATGCTCATCACCGTCTCCCTCTTTCCCCTTCAAACATTTTTGCTGCTCTTACGCAAATGCTCAATGAGCAGGAGGACCAGAGGTTCTCTGTGAATTAGTTCAGCCCAGAATTTCTTTTTTCTTCCAGCCTCAAAAACCTTCCCCTGGGTTTTACCAGTGACAATCTAAGATGTTTCCTGCCTCTTACCTCCAGCTGCTGTTTCATGCTGGCCTGGGCTTATCTCTGCTGATGGGGCAGAGGGGAGTGAGACAGAGCCCAATTGCTCTCTGCCCTTCCATACATGAAAGTTTATGCTGTGGATTCCTTTCTTTGGTTAACATCACGAATGTTTCCATTTCCCATCCCCAGTTTGCTCTGGCATCGCAAGACTTGCCCAGCAGTGTGTCCCCTGCCCTTATGCAGCCAGTTTCTCCTTTTCTCACCTCGCCCCTTTGTTAGAAAAGCCCTCTCCTCTGTAAAATCCCACCTGACTTTTCCTCTCCCCTACTCAAGCTCATCTGAAGCTCCACAAACTCTGCCTATTTGGGTAGGAGGTCTACCTCCACAGCATCCTTACTCTGGGTTGGGGGAAAGCCCTGTTCTGCACACCCAGCTCTATGCAAGCTGCAGAAAATCAGGAAAATCGACATTGCCTACTACCCGGTAAGACCGGTTCAGCTGCCATACCTTTAACAACAGAGCTTTCACTGAGTGGATATTCTGGCATTACTCTCCCATCCCTTCACCCTGAGATACTTCAGGCAACATAAAATAAAAATAAAAACTAGTCACCAACATAACAATTACCTACATAAATACCTACATAGCCACACTGCAATTTATAACCTGCATGTTGTCAGATATTGAAACTCAGGTCTGTGAGTCCCTGCATGGCAGAACTGCCAATCTGCAGGAAAATAATGGGAAGAGAAAAATAAGGAGATAAAACTGGAAGCTGGATATCGATTTGGAAACATTTGAGTGGAAATGACAGCTGGTAGTCTGCAAGGATCCAACATTTTTATTTACTATCTCTTTCTTTAGATTGTATTCCTATTCTGGGAAACTGGGAAAAAGTATATCTGGGGTGAAATGAAATATTTTATTTCGCTAAAATGAAATTATTTCACCTCTGTCTCAGCATTAGAATAATTTCCATTTCAAAAGTAGGCTGTGATTCTGAAATGAAAATTCAGACCATCACATCCCCAAAGGCTTAAGTGGGATGTTTTGATAAATCTTTCTTTTTTTATCTCTAGAGCCCTTTTGCCTGACATGCAGCAAGCTTTACATTTGACAAGCATCATCTTTTCACCAGCTAAACTTCTCCATCAGTCCTTAAGTCTCCATCAGTCAGGGGCTGAGCTGCAGACAACCTGCAGGGGTATGGACTCCTTCTTGAGGTCCTCTGCATTTGGATGCAGGTTACTTCATCCCTACTGCTTATTCCTCAAAGATGTCATCTGACAATCCACACACGTGTCTCTCATTAGCACTTAATACATAGTAAAAGGAGATTATACCTATTTCTCCCATCCAAAATAATCTTCCAATGTTTGAAAATAAATTGCAGTAATATGTACCAGCAGGTGTTACCTCTTCAATGTTGTCTTGTTTATAGCCAGTCACAAGACAACATTCTCATAACATCAGAGGTAAGCAGATGGCACTTATTAATTTACATTGCAAATATACTCTAATATCTACATTGAAAAGCCAGTTCTGTGGAAGGCAGCTTTACCTGCCTCACAAAGTACATCACAGCCCAGACTCCTCACCTGGGATCAGAAACGGTACTGGAAGAGCACTGTCATATCAGCTTCACTCATGTTGAAAAAAACATCATTATTCTAGCCCCAAAATAGGACTCTTTTAAAATTATTTTTCTAGTTGTCTCTTTTGGTGCAAACTTGATTACAGCAAAGCTGGTAAGCTGGGTGCATACAGCCAGATACCATGGCATGTGGCTGGGGGCTCAGAGCACTCTCCTCGGAGTGTTATTCTGGAACACCACTCCATAAGTGAGGAAAATTGGAAAAATAAACCAGGATGCTGAGCTCTTCTTCTGCTGTGCATTAAATGCATCCATGCAGGTGACTTCCAGGTGCATCAAAGTTGCTGTTGCCATGGCCTCAGCATCCCAGAGACTAAGGTTAGAGATTTTATCCTTGACAGCAGTCTTCAGTCTCTAAGAGGTGTATGTATCTATCACTGTAGACCTCTACACACACACGCATGCACACACACATGCATGCAGGCATGCAGGCACACACACCAGTACAGCTATCTGAGGCTCCTTTAAGCTTCCTAAGGTAGTGAAATGCAGTGTGGTCCAGTATCCTCCTTACTCCTCTGATTTCCTGTGGAGGATCCATGCCTCAGGGGGAACGTGTGCCATTTTTTGTAAAGGCAGTAAAGTCGTTACACTGGAGGAACAAAGGCATTTTGTGCTCCCTTGGAGGCCTATTTCCACAGGTGTCAATCAGTGCCCCAGGCACCAAAATGGAGAAAATTACACTCAAAGTTATTAGAGACAGCAAGACTTCAGGCAGCATGAACACAGCATATGTCCAAAAGTAAACAGATTGCTTGAAACTTTTCTAACATTCTGAGGGGCCATCAGTGCTGAAATCACAGTTCCTGAGACGTGGACTGCAGGGAGAGGGAAGTGTGGTGGGAATGATCTGCTGGTTCTGTTTGTTCCCCTTGCTGTGGAGCGGTGTCTGCATTTGCAGCTCTGCTGGTGGCTCTGCTGAAGCATGTGCTGACCCACCATGCTACAGGCAGAGATGCACGGGCATGCAGAGACTGAAGTGGTTGCAAAGCATGCAAGATATTTTGGTCAGGCCACTTGGCAAATCCTGCTCTAGTAATGATTGGGGCTGGATGGAGAATTATGAATGCAGATGGACTTAGACTAAAATAGCTCCGTCCTGTCTCTCCTTCCCACCCCCCTTCTATCTTCTGCAAACTGATAGAGTTGAAAAATTGTTGACTAGCTTTCTGGAAGAGGCATAAAAAAATGGTCAGCAAAGGAAACCCAACATCACAGAGGAAATCAAACAGGTGTAACTTTTGGTTAAAGGTGTCTCAGATGTCTTGAGCTGGGGGAGCAGCAGCCCAGCCTTCTTGCTATGGGCACCGTGACTACAACACTCAGCCCATCTGTGGAGGCTGTGGCAAGAGACAAGGACAGCCCAAGGACTGTATGTCCAACACACAATCTGCCAAGAGCAGCCACCCAGCCCACAATTTCTCTCTATGTTGCCTAATTTAGAGGGTCACCCCAAAATCCAGCTCCCACCCATCCTGTTTGGAGCCCTTGCTCCTCAGGTCCACACCTGGCTTCAGCCTGGAGAGGCAGGGGACCTGGTCCTCCACTAGACATCCCATGCTGCAGGTTGGCTTGCTGTCCTCTTGGCAGGGCCTCATAGTAGGATGATGCCAGACTGCAGGAGCCTAACACTGGAGGTGGACCTCCCCACACACACCATCCTGGACCCCCTTGACAACTATGGGTCAGTCATAGGCTCAAGGCATTCACAAAGTGGTGGCAAGGGCTCTGCCCTGCCTCACAGGGCTCTATCAGTGCTATGTACTGGACAGGCTCTGGGGCATGCAGATGTCATTCCAAGGGAAGGGAAAGAGTACTGGGAGAAGGGGGCCGTGGGGAGCTGTGAGTTGAACCCAGTGGACAACACCACAAGACAATAGATGCCCCAGTTCCAAAAATAGCTGGTGATATGGATGCTTCCCAAGGAGGAACCCAAATCTGGAGAGTGCGTGAGGCAGGCAACAGCATGTTGGATGCCAGATAAGCTGGACGGGCACATTTCAGAAAGCCAAACAAGCGTGTCAACAAATAGGTAATGTGGCAGCCAGAGGCCTGAATGAGCAGGTGGTGAAACTGCAAGTTTTGATGAAAGACAAGCTAGGCTTGGAAACTGGTCACGCAAGCCTGGCTGGGCAACCTGCAGGCTTTGGGAGAACCTCAAATGCTTTCCCATCCCCCAGGGCAGGACAGACTGGCCAAGCACTGCAAGTCACACACCTACTTCAGTGTGCTCCATTCCTCTTCCCACTGTTCCTTGGTGGGTTCCTTCAGCACTTCCAGAAAGGAGAGCTGTGCAATGGTCCCACTCCCAAGTTGAGCCTCTTATCTGTTTCCCAGACACTGAATCAGGAGCAGTGCCAGGTGGCAGGGTGGCCTCATACCTGGCAGAGCATGGATAGCTTATGGAGCTGCTGCTTATCTTCCATGGGCTAGAGGCTTGAAGATGCACAAACCCTGCATTTTGAAACTGCATTCTTCCCTTGATGCTGCAGAGCAGTGCCAGGATGGGGGCTGCAACATGCCCTCATCTTCAGAGGGATCATTGCTTGTGTCCAATGACACCAGGTGCAGTGGGACTCCGAGGGATAGATGGAGTAAAAGTGCCAGATGCCATGTCTGTGTTCGCCTTGCTCCAGACATGTGGGCTGATATTCCCAAACAGGAGTAAAAAGAGCATTCCAGCTGCATTACACTGCCACCATGCTTTGCAAGGCTGCGTCTGCCTCTCTCCTTACTGGCTCCCATTCTTTCCATCTCCACAAGCTCACAACCTTCAGCTGATGTCTGTCATCATGGGGACTTCCCAACAGTCACCCTGATGAGGGCTGGTAATGCCCAGCCAAAGCCAGGTAGCTCAGGACAGTGAAAGTATTGCTTCTAGCCCATGTCCCCAGTGGTCTTGCTCACTCATTTCTTTCAGACAAAACCAGAAATACTGATGGAGATGGCTCAGCAAACATGCAAGCTTCTGCGGCACAACATGCTCGAGCAGAGCAATCTCTTGTGCACAGGCTACTCAGTTGCTGTCAGAGAGATTTTGCAGATCTAGTTCCTTTCTCTGAGTTCACAGGACAGAAGAAGCCATATGAGCAGCTCCCTGTGAAGGAAGGGTGCTCTGGCTCTTTACTGAAGCTTTTCATCAGACAATATTGTTAAAGCCTCTTCAAAATCTAGACACAAAATTAAAGCGCCTGGGCATCCTGGCACAACATCATCCCTATGTGGTTATAAATCCATATGCCATCACATCTGAGCAAGACAAGCTCAAGATCTGGCATGGCACCTGCCTCCTGTCCTCTGCCTAGCCCTCTCTCTGCTGCAGCCACCCTAGTGCCCATGGCAAACACTGGATCTGCAGGACCCAAGCAATGGGGGAACATCACCCACACCTGCAGAGTCTGCACTCAGGAGAAGAAATTGACTCCAGCTGCCAGCTCTGGGTAATGACAACCTCTCTTCATTCTCTTACTGCCAGTTGCTCCACCCCTTCTTTTTTTTTTCCCCAGTTTTTTTCCTGGTTGCACCCAAAAGCCTGCACTCCTCAGCATTTTGTACCTTGGTCTGTGTTCTCCCCTGGTCACGCTGTGCCACATTGACGTCAGGGAGGCAGCAAGGGGCATGCTAATAGGGCTTCTTTCATAACCTGCCTGCCCTGGGGGCACTCATTAAACTATGGGTCTGCCTGATAGACAGGGAATAACACTGGAGGCTGATTGCAAGCAGTCCCGAGGGAGCGCACACTGGGTTTTCCCCACAGCTTCCCTGCCAGACCAGGAACAGAGCAAACACACTGAGAAAGGAGGCTGGAGAAGGGCAAGTGCTGTCTTGGCTAGTGGGTCTCCGGGTATGTGCACCAGGTAATTTGCAGCAATTATTCCTTTGTGCGTGGCTAGGCTGACAGTATCCAAACAGGGGAAATCATGAATAGAAAGTGGGAAAAAAAATTAGTTTAAAACTCGAGTTATTGCAGACTTTAGAGCTTGGCATCACCATTTTTGCAGGGTTGTTTGTTTTTTTTTTGTCTTTTGGTGTTGTCATGATCGAGGTCATGGGAGCTGATAGCTTCTGCAGCTTTGGAAAATAGACCACATTGGTCTGTGTTTCATTCAGATGGAATCTGACAGAAATTCAACATAAGAGATTAAGGGCTGCCAGAAGGGGCATGCAGAAAACTGGAGGATGGGACAGGGCTCTCCATCCAGAGCCGTGGGGCAGATCCCTGCTCTCAGGTTCAGCAGGGTTACTCCAGTGTCTGCACAGGACCCTCTGCATCCACCCTGGGACAGAAGATCCAGGGGTCTGGGCACAAGCTTCAGCAACAGTTTTTATTTATCCCTTCCAGTCTGCTGGTTCAGTGCTCGGCTGTGGGCATTCTCATCGAGCATAAACCCTAACAGGAGCACATAAGAGTTATCCTGTGCTCTCAGGCTGCATAGCAGTGAGGGGGGGACAGCAGTTTTTCCATTTCCCTTTTGCTCAAGCATCTTCCAAGGAAAGAAATAATAATAATAATAAAAAAAATCAATAAAAGTCTTTTAAGCGTTCCCCAGCCCCTCCTCCTTCTTCATGCCTACTCCTCACTGGAAAATAAGAAGAGTTACCTCAGCTGCTAGTTTTCTCTTGCTCGAGGAGGGTTGTTTGCAGTAACTCCTGGCATGGGTTTATGTTAAATGCTGGCACAGCCTGAATTTCAAAGAACCCAGGTTTTGGGAAGAGGACATATATTTGGGCCTTGTTTTGGGCCACAGCCCTGATTTTCAGACTTTGGTCTCTCCTTCCTGTGTAATGAAAATCCATTTCTTGTCTTTGGGGAGCCTATTGTAGACAGAAGAGACCAGCGTGGCTTGCATATGGAAAAGAATCATTATGAGTTGCTTTTTAAAACATTTTTTATTGATATGCTCCCAGTCTCCTGTTTGCTGGTGGGTAATTAAGTCAATTAGCAAGCATCTGTTTATTTATTTCCCTCATTTATGGATGTAAGCAGTTTGGGTAGCAGTTTGTAACAAGGGCCTGCTGTAGCTTGCCTGCCGATACATGAATATTCAGGCAATCGCTTGCCTCTATCTACAGGGACCTACCTTTGCCACCTCAGGGAAGCTGGGTGCAAGCTTCAGAGTGGCTTAGGCTGGGTTGGCACAGGGTCTTAGGCAGGCCCCAGGAGCATTTGTGAGCATGCCATGCAGAAGATGGAGCAGTGCCACTGCTGGCTCCCTGACGCATTAGCTCCCATCCTGCAGAAGACACCTGCATCTGGTATTTTTCCTGGGTGTAGGCACCTGTAACTTAAGTTCCCTGCTGATCTACATTATGGTAAAGCCTCTTGGACACTCTAGCAGCCCTGTTGGGCTTTTGCGTCCCTCCTGCAGACTAAGGCTTCAGCATCCTTCAGAAAACAGGCTTTGGGTACCACATCTGTGAGGAAGCCTGCAGAGACTGGAAACCAGTGCCCACCTCCCCTCTGCCCACAGAAGGATGGCCTGATTTAACACATCACCCTAGCCATGGCACCCTTCTCCTCCCCAAAGCTATGCACTTTACTTTTCCCAAATGGCTTGGAGAGGTGGCACCATGAGGGAAGCAGCAGCTCCCTGGAAATTTGTCATCCCTGGATTCATGTGGGGTGTCTGGACATGCCCCCATCAAGACCAACCATCATCCCTCTTGAGCAGCTGGGTGGCCCTGACCTTCTGCTGGCAGCTTCTCCCTTGAGGGACTTTAGGGTCACCAGAGCATCCCAGACACTGTTCCGCCCATCTCCCTTGCCAAACAAGCTCCCTACACCCAGAGCAAAAGGCTACGAACCTGACAAGTGGCATTCCCATGTGGAACAAATAACTTCTAGTCATGTCTTCAAAGAGTTATTTAATCACAGGGAGAGCGATTAAGGAGAGCTAGGAGCAAGAGAAAAGGGATTAGAAGTATCTGGGAAGAGCATTCATCACACCAAGCAGTTTGCTGGGGCATATCTGCTGCTGACTCCTCTCTTCCAGATGCACTGGTTTTATTGCCATGTCAGCAGGATGGATGTTTACTCCCTTTTAAAGCCATCAGGCAACTCAGATGACGAAATGCTAAACATGCTTGTTTTCTAGAAGAGGAGGGGAAAGATGTTTAGAGACAAGGGAACTGCCAGAGCAGATTAGACTGGCTTTGCATTTTCTCCAAGGCCATCAGCAGCTCCAGAAGAGGCTGCAAGAAGGTCTGTGGCTGAGAGTTGCAGGGCTATATGCCCCCTGCATAAGTGCTTGGGCTCCTTTCAAAATTCCTTGGGTTTGGTAATGTAACCTGTTTAAATGAACAATTACGGCTGAATTTAGCACTCATTGCAGTATTCACTGTATGTCTAGACTTTCACCTTCATCCCTGCCCCTCGCCCCGCTCCAGCTCTTCAAGCAAGATGGCAAAGTTTTGCCATCTAACAGTAAAAAATGGTCAGGGCTGCCCGTGCCAGCCCAGGTGTGCAATCAGAGATGGAGTGGTTGTACATCAAGAAAATGTAGGCAACAGCGGATGAGGGAGGGCACGCATGGGCATGTCACTTCCAGGGTGCTGGCGGGGGGCACCAGGGTGCTGCAGGGCCAGTGCTGGAGATACACATCTTGCTATTTGGCCAAAGATCTCCAGGATGACTGGAACTGGCTGGCCCCTTCATGCAGCTGGGATGACACCTGCCATGTTGTGTCGGTGCATTACTGCTGTTGTTTGAAGGGTGAGCTGTTTTCTGCCACCATCTATGGGAAGCAAATGTGAGGAAGGGGTGAGAACAGAGATAGAAGGTAGAAATACTCAAGCAGAAGCAGTGGCATGACTGCGTACAGCTGGCCCACAACAGGCTGAGCACCTCAATGGTGGTCCATGACAGTTCTTAGGCGGTGGGGAATTTGGGGTATCTGGGAGCTAGCATAAGTACATGGAGCACCTCCTCTCATGAGCAATGTTGGCAGAGGGTCCCCAAAGAGGTAGGATTCCCTCTAACACTCATGTCAGATCTCACAGAAGTTTGCCTTCAGGTTTTGACATGACTGAATTTGAAAAGTCGAACTGATCTATTCAATGAAAGACAAAGTGAGAAACATCCTGGAGGAGCATCATGAACATTTTATCTGTGCATGCAGGCTGGTGGGGAGAAGGGCTCAGATCCCTTTTGCTGCTCAGCCATCCTGTGGGACAAACCAGTCCTGTCACTGAGCCACACTGCTGGCCAAAACTTTGCAGCACCCATCTGCAAACCCCCCACCACAAGAAGCAGCATGTCTCCTTGGACAGCTGATCACAGTTTCTGCTCTTGCTACCACTTACGAGGAAGCTGCAACCACCCATCATCACCCCAGTCTATTGTTGTCCTAGGAGGGTGTCCAAGGCAGAAGAGGAGCCCAGGGCCGTGCTCACCTGTGCATTTCTGAGCAGCAATTCACACCTGCTCTGCTCCAACAAGAAACCCAGAAAAAGCCTCCAATCTTATTTATGGCAGAAGCAGGAGCTATAATAATAATAATTAGATGAAAGTTTGCAGTAATGGATAGCGCCATAATGTCCGCAGCCCAAAGCTGCTTAATAGACCTGATTTCCATGTGACAACTGAGTGAAGGTACCAGAGAAATTCACATCAAGTGGCTCTGGCTACCCAAATAAAGGATACCTTCAGGGCAGTGCCCTCACCCCTCAGCAGTTTTGGAGTCTGTCTGGCAGATGCAGTCGTGTTGGAGAAGTCTCTGCCAGTTCTCGTTTTCTGGCTGGCCATGCTCTGCTGGAATGGCTGGTCTGCTGATTGGTAGGAACAGATGGTCTCCTTAAAATACAGTCAGCCTGCTGCTTTTATTAACTGCCTTGGTACGCACAGGCTGCAAAGTGGCACCCATCCATCTCCTCTACCACCCAGTCCCACTGGTGTCCCCCTTTCCCATGGATGCTGATAGGAATCTCTGCTGAGAGAAGAAGACCTCCTGTTGATATTTACTTCATATTTTGGCAGGGAGAAGATAGAAAGTTCTGGTTTCTGTCTTAAATTAGCAGGGTGAGATCAGGATCTGCAGCACTGTTGCACAGTCTGGGCCCACTAGCTAATGAGAGAGCATTGAAGACCCTTGGGGAGTCTTGCCTCACCTTGCTGTTCTGGCCCTGCTTTTTCCAGCACAAGAGTATGGGGAGATGAGTTTGGGCTTTATGCATGCCTGCACTGCACAGAAGTCCCACCAGCTGTGCTGGATGGCTATCACACTGACTGCATTGCATGGAGGTCTCACCAGCCATGCGGATGGAGATCCCACTGACCACACTGTACAGAGATCCTAGCTGCCACATTAAATGGAGATCCCACCAGCCAGCTGGAGCTGGGGCACAGCATGGCCTCTTGGCCAGTGTCGGGCTCCCCACAGCGTCCAGGACACAAGGAGGGTGACATCAAAGTAGGCCCTTGGCATGAGTAATACTGGGTTCAGCTTCTGCTCCTCACCAGGGATGTCACTGTGGACTCACTGTCAAACACTGCCAGTTACTGGCTGACACCAAGTTTGGGAACATTTTTTTGGCATAGGAACATTTTTTAGTAGGCAAAGACAGATTAAGACATTCTACTCCCTTATATAGCATTCCATATTGGCTGGGATTTGGTTTTAAAACTGCTCCTTACCAGATTTTGGTATCTTTCTGGCCCATTCCAGTGTTTCATTCTGTATGTTCATTTTAGGGGGCTATGGTGGGGGGCAAGAAGGAGTTGCCAACGTGACTACAGAGGAAGTGAACCTCCAGGACACAGAGGAGGAAGGAAACTTCTTTGACCTGCTTTTCCCTCAAAGAAATCACGCTCATAGTTGTATTCTCTGACCCCTCATTTAATTCTTTTTAAGTCTCTGGAAGAAGGCATATGAAGCCATATGAAGGCAGTGTATTATTTTCTGGGCAAATGAAATTATATGGTTTCCTCCATGGAAATTATTTCTATTCTGCACCTTTTTCTTAATCTCACACAATTTGAGAGATGGCTGATTTATAGATTTTGGAGGCTCTCTTTTTCCCCACTGATGCCACAAATTAAGCTTTTTTGGCTGCAGACCATCTGAGTTCAGGGCTTGCTGCATGCTGGAAGGCAGTTGTTTGCTGAGCACTCCTCAGCTCCCCCATGGACAGGGCATGTAGACACAATGGTGGGAGAAACTGTTAAAAAGCCACCCTTGTGCCCACACAGGAAGGCTGCAGCTGGGAAGCATCCCTGGCTTCAAAGGACAAGAGAAATGACTGTTTAGTGAAATGGTGCTTGACCATGGAACACACCAGGGATAGCCAACATGAAAAATGCAACATACCCATGAGATCAGATTTTTGGTAGTAAAGGCGAACTTTCTGAAGGCAGCTTGGCACCAGCAGAAGAACTACACTCAGTATCTATCCTGGCCAAGGTCCATCCTGCTGCTTAAGCAGAGAAGGGCTCCTTACAGAGCTCCTGGCTTTCGTAGAGGCTTTCTGCCACCTGTGGGTTGAGCTGGGGGTGCTAAGGAAAAGTGTCCCTTAGCAGGTCACCAGCTATCTGGGAGGACATACTGGCTCCAAAAAGTGAAGTGGGATTGTTCCGCAGGGATTGAGAGCCAGAGTCTGCTGCAAAGACACTGGCAAGATGATGTGGGAAAGCACTGCACGCCACCTTCTACATGGCAAGGAGAAGGAGCATCCCTGGCAGGACCCCTCTGTCTGATGCTCCTGTGACCAGTGGGGTTAACAGAACTGGATGCTGAAATCTGTAAAGGGGAGGCTTCAGTGTCAGGGAAGCTGGGAAGCTTCCCAGGCCCTAGGAGAGAAGAGACAGAGGTCTTTTTCCTTACTGTGTGCAACTCTGCCAGCCACTGGAGCTGAGCAATGCATCCACCCTCGCGCTTTGTGTGACTTTTAGATCAGAGGACATAGTGAG
Organism: Thinocorus orbignyianus; assembly: GCA_013400375.1. NCBI lineage: Eukaryota > Metazoa > Chordata > Aves > Ciconiiformes > Thinocoridae > Thinocorus > Thinocorus orbignyianus. The sequence goes on along the minus strand of VXBW01002014.1, from coordinate 324,497 downwards.
TGGCATTAGAGGGCTCACAAAGGATTAAGAGAATTATTCCTCTCCCCCTGCTCCCCCCCCTTCCTTTTTTTTTCACATGACAAGATAGGAGGAAGACACAGAGGAGGCGTATTATGACCGCAGAAAAAGGCACTTGATCCAAATTCCAGGGAGAAGAAAGAAAATTATGAAGTGGGATAAGTCAAATAACTGGTATGCAGAAGGATGAAGATGAAGCAGAGCAAGCAAAGAGCTTACTTTGCAGAGCTGGGTGGTTTCAGAGTATCTTTATAATGCAGTCCAAGTAGGGTGCCCCTCCATAGTTGTTCTTATTAACATTAATTATTACCTCTATCTAATGCTTTCCTCTTCCAAGCCCTTTACAACTACTTGCATTCTGCAACAAAGATGCAAAAAAACACTAGAGATAGAATTTGTGGAGAATGAGCCCCCTGGAAAACACAGAGAAAACCCATGGGTCGAAATAAAGACAGTTTAATAGATAAAGGAAAAGCTTCCCCAACTTCTTGTGCATCCCCAGCCTACTTGCTGGTGGGATGGTGTGAGGAGCAGAAAAGGCCTTGACTCTGTGTAAACAGCGCTCAGCAATAACTAAACCATCTCTAGATTATTAAAACTATTTCCAGTACAAATCCAAATCATAGCCCCTTACTATGAAGATAATTAACTCCACTCCAGCCAAAATCAGCACACATCTCTCTGTAAAGAGACAGACATGCATCACGGCATTCATTTGGGGAAACAAAAAAACCCACCAAAACGACCAAAATACCACCAACAAAACAGCCAGCTTTGGTTTGGACATGGAAAGCTTCTTCTGCAGAGAAGGGAGATGCAGTTATTCACATAAGACACTGTTTAGCTAACCTTCTAAACAACTATCCTGGGGTACCATCTACCATTTACTGATTTGGTGTTTTGGGGTAGGGTTTTTTTGTGTCCAATACACCCTGGTTTTACCACCCCTCAATACTGCTTCTATCAGCTTGCCCCATGGCAGATAGCTCAGAAGCTGAGAGATCCTCCATGACCATTTCTCTGGGACATCTTGTCCTTCCCAGCGTATGAAACTCCCCAAGATTTGTGTGTGCTTCTGGCCCCAGCTCTGCAATGGTGTAACAGCCCCACACAGGAGGATTTCACTGGCAAAGGGACTGCTCTGGGCTTCTGCTCAACAGGGAGATGAAATAATCCTAATGGTATCATGTCATTTGGCATTTCTTTTGCTCCTACTGTTCCTGCTTCTCCTCCAAAGATGAAGCTGCCTTTGAGAATAACGAAAATGGTGAAGGGGAGGTTTTGACCTCTGTCTCCCCAGTATCCCCTGCACTTTCTGAGGCGGTAGGGCTGTTTACCTGAGGAGACCTGTAACATGAGCAAGACAAGCCTTGGCTGTCTTGTGTGGTCATGTCTGGATTTCAGGGCAGGCTTTCCTGTTTGGACAAATACAAGGCTCAGGATGAAATTTAAGAAGGTAAAAAACTGCACGCTGCATATACAAAAATATATCAAAGAGAATGAAGCTCCAGCAGCAATTTTCATGCAGCCCTGGACACAGACACAGGATTACTGGAGGACCTTCTCCTTCACCTCATCTATTCTGGCCTTCTCTATTTCTTTCTTGCAGGCTGCCAGGGGTATAGCCCAGCCTCCCCACAAGGTGCTGGGCACGGAGAGATTACAGCAACAGGGCAAAACACATTTTTCCCAAATTTTTTTCCTAGAAGTGACTGAACTAAGGGTTTGGGGAGGCTGAAACTAACTAACTACATCTATTCTCAAGGTACCAGCACAACTGATTACTCTGTGGATGCTTGGGTTTTAAGCTAGGTTAAAAGCAAACATGGTTACAAGTCTGTGCCAAACTCAGCTTGCTGTTTCCTTACCTCCTGCCACAACTTCGGTTCAAACACAAGTGCTATTCAAACAGCTCATGTTCCTGTGGGGAGGGTGGAATCCTTAGCTGCTTTATAATTTGCAAGCAAATCTGATCATAACTCACTCCTCATCCTGCTCTTTGGGGAGGTCTTCTCCATGGGCTTTCTCAGAAATTGGGAAGGGAAATAAAGCCAGTGACAGAGGTTCTAAAGCAGCCACAAGGCTCCTGGTCTTACTGCCAGGCTGTGAGGCTTACTCCTCGGAATTTCTTCCTTTGAAAGCTTCTTGACTTGCTAAGAACTGGAATTCCTGTTAGTTACAGGCTACAGACACAAGACATGCCAGAAAAAAGGGAAGATACTCTTACTCACCAGCAGTAAGTCAAGAAGTAAGCCTGGCAGGTAGCCTTCAAGGTTCTTGCTAAGCCAATCCCCTTGCTCTCCTCTGCATCTTCTGCGGAGGCTGCTTTTCTGGCAACCAGCTCAGCATTTGTTGGACATGGGATTTCCAAACAACTCATCACCCAGCAGCCACCTTAGACCTTGCATGACTTCCACGTGTCCCAGGGAGCTCGTTTGTTGCAGCTTTGGTCTTCAGTCAGTGTGAGACACTGCAGGTGCAAAGCCTGGAGTGGGTATGGAAGAAACCAAATGCACCTGGTGGCCAGCTGGTCTCCCACCCTCACTCTGAGTCTGCACCCCACCTGCCAGCAGACATGGAAGCACAGAAATCAGTATGGGGGAGGACCAGGGAAGAGATGATGTGCAGGGTAGGTTTGTGAGAGGCAGGGTGGCTGGAAACCACTTAAGGAACCTGTCATGGTTCAACCCCAACCAGCAGCTGAGCACCACACAGATGCTTGCTGACTCCCACCATGGTGGGATGGGAAAGAGAATCAGAAGAGCAAAAGCGAGAAAACTCATGAGTTGAAATAAAGACAGTTTAACAGATAAGGTAAAAGCTGTGGACACAAACAAAGCAAAACAAGAAATTAATTCACTGCTTCCCATCAGCAGGAAGGTGATCAGCCACTGCCAGGAAAGCAGGGCTCCATCACACATAATGGTTAATTGGGAAGGGAAATGCCATCACTCCAAACATCCTCCCCTTCTTCCTTCTTTCCTCAACTTTTATGTAGAGTATGACATCATATGGTATGGAATATCCCTTTGGTCAGCTGGGGTCACCTCCCAGCTTCTTGTGCATCCCCAGCCTACTTCCTGGTGGGGCGGTGTGAGGAGCAGAAAAGGCCTTAACTGCTTAGCACCAACCAAACCCACCGTCATTCTATCAACACTATTCCAATCCCAAATCCAAAACACAGCCCTATACCAGCCACCAGTAAGAAAATCAACTCTATTCCAGCCTAAACCAGGAGAGAACCAAACAAGGGACTAAGCCATTTTCTCCTTTGTGTGCCCTAATCCTGCAGACTTGCTCCCCAGTTTCTTGGAGCCCAGAAACTCTCACTCATGCAGTAGCTATGAACTTCCCCTTAAATCAACAATGCCATTGAAACTGCTATTTTCAGAGAACTTCCCCAGATAGTACAAAAATATGCTACTGCTGGAGAGGCTGCTGAGGTTGGCTTGGCAAATACACTGGGTACTGATACAGTGCTGTGCTTGGAAAGGGGAGAGCAGAACTGTGTGCTTCCAGGGAAAAACCAAACAAAAATCCCTCTGATATTCATGTGTTCCCCAGGAAGAAACCTGTTGTGGAAAACACCCAATACACACACTTCCAGTACAGCTCCACCCTTACAGTAGCTCTTGTTCAGGAAGAGAGAGGAGCACTTATTTTGTACAAGAGAGCCAAGGCAGTGGGGTAGTGACAATAAGACCCACAGAGCTGGTACATGATGCCCATCCCACCCAGTGGGGTCTCAGCAACCAGCAGGGAAGCCATGTATGAATATTAGCCTCCCTGCATGCTCAAAAGGTCCTTCCCAATTAGGTACTGGCCTGGTGACAAGGGACTTAAGGCCATGTTTCTAGAGGTTTTGAGATGACTGTTTCCCCTTACCTCTGTGCTAGTGGGAAGGATGCTCCCAGCACTCCTTCTCACCCACCACAAGCAGGTTCTCATGAATCTTTGGAACTCTGGGTGCTCAAAGTTCCTCCTTTCAACTGCAGGAATGAGCTTTACAGCTGGCTGCAGCCTTTGGTGCTGGGTACAGCACAGTGCTTCAGGACTGGATGCAGGTGCAGCCCCACAGTCCAAGGGTAACAAACCAAGGAAAGATGGTTAAATAACTTCTTTCTGTCTCAAAAGGCTGTGGAGAAACCAAAGACTTATGTGGCTTTGATAAAAGGCTGCAATCAAGTCTCTAGCCCCAAGAAAGGAGTGGAGTACTGTTATTCAAGAGGCACAGCTGAAAGATTACCTATCTTCTGAACAGGTGAGATGCATTCCATCCTTTGCAGTAGCCCCCATCATAGCTGGGGAAATTTCACTGCCTTCAAGAGCATCCTTGCTGGGAAGAACACAGCTTCACTGATATTTGGTACCATGTGCAATGGTCTGCAGATGAAGTGTGGCACTGTCATGGTCCTTCCTTACAGAAGTTGCTGCAAATGGCTGAGGGATGGAGCAGTCAACATGCAGGGTGAAAGGAAAAATCCACCCAGGACTGCTGCCTGCCCCACACTGCCTGCAGCAGGGAAGCAACACAATGGAGAGATTACAATAAGCCCATAAATCAATGAGGGGAAAGCAGAGGGCATAAACACTGAGATGATCACTCGATACACAGGGAAGTGGACATATAAGCAGAGGCAGGAGTTTTAATATGTATTACTGGGGAAACTCTGTCTCTAGCATCAGTAGTGCCCCCACGGGCAGGACCAGCTGGGCATGTGCACCTACTGTGGAGAAAGGATGGAGCCTGTGACCTGCTCCCCATCATCCCAGCCGTGCCTGGCAGTAGGTACAGCTGAGGCAGGATATCAGCTGCTGTGAGCAGGGACTGCCTGTCCCTTCCTGGGCAACCCAGCAGAATTAGCTGCTGGCACCAGGCATGATATCTAATGCTGCAGGAAGTTTCATGACACGGAAGTGGCTTCAGGGACATAACATCCTGCATTGCTTGCTGGCAGCCTTGCCCAGGCTACTCGCACTGCTGGGACTCTTTTGTATGGCACTGGCATTACTTCTCCCCTGTAGCACACGTGTTAACTCTTTCCACAGCCCTGGGCTTGTCCTGCACCCTGGCAGCAGCAATTCTGTCTCGGGGTGTGAGTGCTTCACGTGAGGAAGGGGAGGCATTATCCACACTAGACCAGGGACTAGTCACAAGCCAAAGGTACACCCTACGGGGACCTGTAAAAGTGCAATGGTGAGATGAGTCCTGGGGCAATGACCTTGGGGGAAACACGGTGAATGGCCACAAAGCAGCTTTGTCCTCAGCCCTCAGCTGGTCTTGACCTGGCTGTCAGAAACGTCAATTCAAAAGGCACCCTGAAGAACATGAATTTTGCTTGAAGTCCTTCAGGCCCAACCACTTGGCACTGGGCTTCACCAAAGCTGCCCGGTGTTATTGGCTTGACACTCCTTTAGAGATGTGCACATTCAGGGATGTGATTAAGCAGAGCCAGAGTAGGGAGAGGAAACATCAAAGGCACAAGGTCCTGCCAGCCATGGTTGCTAAGGCAGACAGGCTGCAAGGTGAGCATCACAGCTGGAGGAGCCTGAAGGCAAGAAGTCTCCATTTTGGGTTCATGTGCTATCACCTCTTTTTGTAACTGTGCTCACTCTACAGTTCTCCCTTCAGCTCACGCTGGATTAAAACCAAAGTAGCATCTAAAATGGTTGCCTCAAAACTCCTGCCCAGTTGCAAGCAAGCAACATTTTCTGGGCTAGAAATGTCTGACAACAGCATCCTGAAGGATGCAAGTAAATCTTCAAATTTGATGTGGTAGCTTTTCCTTTCTTCATTACATCCTCAGGGATGACCCCTGTATTTATGCCCTCAGCTAGAGGAAGATGCTCTAGCACGTGTGGAAACAGGCTCCAACTCCACAGAGGGACCAGGACAGACTCTAGCAGTCAGTAGCATAGCTGGCATCTGACTCCATCCTACTGCCTCTTAAATCACTGACTCTTCAAAATCTCTCACCCTTCCAAACTAGCTTGCACAGATGGTTAAAAGCTGGACCTCAAGTAGGGTAAAGAACTTGGAGAGTGCAGGGAGCAGGCAGCAGGATGAACCCAAGCCCCCAGTGTCCACAGAGGCAGCTCTGCAGTGTGCAAGAGGAGATCCCTTCCTTGCAGTGTTCTGCTTGCATAAGCACCATTTATGCTAATAAATTCAGAAAAGCAATAACATCCCCAGCAATAGATGCTGCTCATGATAGCTCAGGGAACAGATGAGAATCCCAGGGATATGCTACTCCTGTTCAAAGTCTTGGTCACAGTGACCTCCACAGATATTTTAAAATCAAGCTGGTTTAATTCTGTTCCTTTATTTATGCGTTACTGCATCAGTTTTTAAAGAAACTTTCAAAGACCCTAAGCCCTGCTGTGTGTGTTCTGTTAACTACATTTCCTTTTCCATTTAACAAGTCAAAAAGCAGTTAATTAAAGAAAGATCTCCATCTTCCAGCTGACATACTGCCCTTGGCCCAAGTGATAGTGCTCCCCACCCCATGCACAAAGCTACTGCTGCAGCTGCTTGGTCACAACACAAACTGAAATGGAAATGCCAAGCAGAGGCTGTGTTGAGTAAAACTCACAAGTGCCCCTTGGAGTTCACTGAATTTGGAAGCTCCCACCAAAATGGGAAGGCAAAGCGCCAACAAAACAAACCCAGCAGGATGAGTACTCCCTCTTCTTCTCCCTCCTCCTAGGAGATGAAAACCAGCCCTATGTGTTTGTACCATACAGGGATACAGTAAAGAACTGACAAAGCCAAAGTGAAACAGGAGTGAAATCCTTCACCACTGCTTCGCTCCAGAGGTAACAGACAAACAAATGATGAAAATAAAAAGAAACAGAACCAGTTTATTTCCCATGAACACCAAAGCTTGGGATGCAGTATGGTTCTGTGGCACTCTCATCCAGCATCCTTGAGCTAGTCCTAGAGATGGGACCTGCACCCATGCACTGGCACTTTTTCCAGAGAGGACTCCATCACCGAACAGGAGATGCAGATCCAGACCCTAACCCAGCAGCACAACCCTCTTCTTCAAGCTCCTTAAATGTGACTAGGAGGTAAAACTTGCTTTTCCCAAAACAAGCCCCTTTCTTCCCAGAGGGATTCTCCGATGGCAAGACCTATTTGGCACACCCCTGTCTCCTCCCAGACAGGACAAGTCCTGGAGACCACAGTCAGGACCAGCATGTTTCCTGGAAGGGGCAGAGATGAAAATGGGCAGAAGGCAGACAGGCTGGGCAGCCAGCTGGTGAGAGAGGGGATGGTGGTTTCATGAATAACACAGTGCAAAGCTCCACATCTCTGTCCCCACACCATTTCTAATGCAGAAGGGCTGCTTCTTGAAGCAGCAGGCACACACAGCTTCATTCAAAACCCCTCTGTAATTAAAGATCCATGGTTTCTTCTGGGCTTCCACTTAATTAATCATCCTTTCTCATCTGCATTTAATACCCTGAGCTCTGTCAGAGGGCAAAAACACAGCCTTTACATCCAGAAGGACATGAGTTCCCTGCAACAGCTGCTATATTTAACAAAAAATACACTGGGTTGTCATGACAACCCTGGTTTCTAAAAATAGAAATGCCATATACAGCACAGTTGAGAGCACAGGCAGTGCTAATGGAAGCTGCTTTAATAGAGCACTGGGAAATGGAAGTAAACTTTTATTCTTCACAGGAACTGGTATCAAGCAAATCATGCAAAAATCACACAATCCTTTGCTAATTAAAACTTTGATCCAGTGCAAAGGATTCCTATTTCCACTGACTTAAATATTGCTCCATGATCTCTAGTGCCTCAGCTTAAAAGTATGCTTCGCTGTGGGGTCTGAAGCAAGCTGGATTGGCCAAGCATTCTGACATGCTGAAGCCTAGGGAGGCCAAGCCACCATGGCTGTGGTGTCAGGGAAAGTTCCAGATGCCTGGGAAGTTGATCAGATTATTGGGTCAGAAGATCTGTTTGGGTAAGACTGAGTTTTGGTAACCTCAGTGCTTTCAGCTGGTGCCCAGAGGAGCATCTAGACCTGACTCGCTTGCTTTAAATGACCTACAGAGAGAGTATCTGAAGCATACCCAAGATGCACAGGTTTCCAAATGTCCTTTTTCCCTAGTCACTGAAAACCCAGTCACTGGGCATTATATCAGGCTCCCCCCAGGGAGGCCTTCTCCTTCCTTGCTGAAACACAGACCCCCACAGCACAGCATTGTTAGAAAAACATGCAATAAGCACCCTACAGCATGAGCCAGTTGAGCATCTTCCGAAATCTGATTAGCAAGCCTGAGCAGTCACAGCCTGCTTATGAACAGCAGTTGCTTCCCATTGCAGCCTAAGTCTCCAGTCATCTCACTAATTCTCCTTGACATTTCTTGCTCTGAGTGGAAGGCATGCGTTGCCAGATTGTAAACCCCCAGTGCTGTTTTCAAGCTCAGCTTCCCCAGATGGGAGGATCAGCTGCATGCTTGCTGCAGTCTCCTGTTTCAGTTCTCCCCGTGCAACACTGGCTTCTAGGAATCCTTGAGCATCGCGGTTAAGTGCTGCGTGCTTTCTGGATGATAGACAGCTCTGCTTGACTCCTGCACCATTCTTCAAAGGAAGGCAACAGATAGCAAGAAAGGGCTTTTGAAGAGGAAAACACTTCACATTGCTGCAGCAGTGTGTGTGAGTGCTCTTTTTTTTTTTTCCCCTCTTAAGAAAAACCAGATTTCCAGTTCCCAATGGGAACCTAAGTCAATCCAGTACAATATTTTCCCTATTTCATGGCTAATCTCAGCAGCCTCAGAGGAAACCAAGAAATCCTGTGATGTGCATTTGTGGGATTACCTGTAGTGGTTTGCAACAGTGCCCACACTTCCCCAACACCATATGCTCTGCATCAGTTTTCTGCCACGCTTGAGTTTCATAGGTTCTTCCCACTGACTGTAGCATTTGCAATATTCCCAGTATGTTTCAGAGCAGGATTTTGAAACAGCCTAATCTAGGCATCTGTATAGAAAAAGGGATTTAGGCTACCTTGTGATCTTCACGGACAAATTTGCTGTCCAGGGACCAGAGGACTCAAATGTGCTGAAACCAATAAATAATTTTACTTCAGGTTGAACTAACAGGAAGATGATGCAACTTACCTTAAAACCTGGGTTACTCTATAGCCCAAACCTTGAGCTGGTAGCTGCAGACGCTCCAGGCAGCTCTTGGTGCCTAGCAACCATGCATCCACCAATCTCATGCTTCTACAAGTGCAGATATGGCTGTTGTTTCTGCAAGCATAGATTGTCGTGCAGGGTTTAAGTGACTGGACCACGTCACGTGCACAGATGAAGCCTACAGCTGAAGCCCAGTGACAGCTGGCCCTTGCTAAGACCCAGTAGAACACTTCCAATGGACCTCAAACTTTCTGAGCCTGCCCTTCAGTCCTTGTGGTTGAAGATCATCATTTTCCCTGAGAAAATGCAGCGTGATTAAACAGTCGTCAGAAATATGGCTTGCTTTGCTGCACAGCTTGCCAATGCCATGCTAAGCCCACGGTCTCTCTCTGTGGATTTTACACACCAATTCATCATGCAAAATTAAACCCCTTCTTTCTGCACATTGGAGCACCAGACTTTGCCAAACCCATGATTCCACCTTCCCAGCTGGGCATGCAGGGAGATCAAGAGATTGAATACCAGGAAGCAGCAGTGGCTCTTTTGATTCGTTCCATCTCCCACCCATGGTGGGATGTGCCATGGTGGGCACATCAACATTGCCTTCCCTTTAGCTTGTGGTGAGGGAAGACGTCTCCCTTCCGTCAGCTGTGTCTCTGCCTCTGAGTTTGCTAAATACGCTGTCATGATGCAATCAATGCAGCAACCCATTCTGTCACCCAGAACTGGACAAGATGAAAACATTTGTGTGGGTCATTAAACTCGTAAGTGCCCAGAGTGTGTTACTGCACAATAACTATCACTCTTCCTATATGTAGTCACCAAGCTGGGGTTGGAAGCATATCCTGCTTACAGACACTGGCCCTGGCACAGTGCTGTGGCTGCTGAGAGCCTGGCTGGAGGGTGCTGTGGCAGGAAAGGGCACAACAACATCAACATGGGCCTGGTGAGGGGCTCACTCAAGGACTTCAGGTTTTGTTTGCATCATCCTGTTTCATCCTGACCCAGTTCCTGGCCAGTCTCAGCTCTCCATGAGCTCAGTTCAGAGGGCATATCAATAATGGATGTTTCTTTGACTCCCTCCACCACCTGTGCTGTCCCATTGCAATTTTGGCTCAGCATCTTTCTGCAGTCTCCCCAGGTCTCTGGCAGCAGAGCACACTTGCCCTCCATTATTTTATCTCAGTTTGGGCCCACATTTGCTGCTGCCCTGCATCCTTCCCTCCTGCAGTATTCAGGCAGATGTTGTTTCTTTAGCTTACAGCCACTGAAGACCACACGTCAACAGCAGTATCGGCAGCACAGCAACACCAGCTGGTTACTGAGAAGTGCAGTAAATTTGTAGTGCGTGAGTAAATTTGTACCTTTCTGATGTGTGAAAGGAAAGGGTTTAATGGTGATTTCTGCCAAACTAGCAAAATGGGAAAGAGATGGCACAGATGAGATTTAAACTAAATGTCCGTGTGACAGCAGGTGGTCCAACTCCTTGAGCTGAGTATGGCTGCTGAGCACTGAGCTGGACCAAGTGGATAAAACTGAGGATGCTTACTGCTGGGACTGGTGCTTTTAGAGCAGGGCAGGGAGTTATAATAACAGGAGTGCACAGATCCTGTTATTGCTAATGGTGTTTGTGTTTAGAGCTTCCCAGGCGTTGCTTTAGAAACTGCAGTGCTCAGGCTGTTAACCCAGTCTCACCTGCTGTTTAGCTTTTGGTACTCAGATGTGAAACTGCATTGTGTTTGGATGTGTGGGGCATGTCGTGAAGTTCTCACTGCAAGAGCTGCAGTTTGTCTCCTGTGCTCCTGCTTTTTGATTGCTCAAAGGAAAAAGGAGGTTGAGCGACAACATCTCACGAAAGGTGGACAAGCAGGCCCAACCTGCTCTCCTCACCCAAATCTCACTGATGTTATAGTAAGGGGGAGCCAATGGGGATGCTGAGAGGCCTAACGGGTTGAAATGAGAGTCCCTGGAGAGACTTCAATTTAATTCCCAACCCTTCATACCTGCTCTAGTGGCACCTTCCCGCAGCCGTCCACCCGAACAACTGGTCACAGGCAGGTCTCACTATGGGACACATCTGGAACCCCATGGGGTGTCAGCAGCAGCAGAAATGTCATGGACAAAGTTTAGTTGCTTAAGGTCCTTCAGTGTCCCACCTCATTAGTGGACAGTGCACTGATGAGCCATGCCTTCATGCTGGAAGTAGAGGGAATTTCTTATGCTGACTTCTGTTAAAGAAAAAAGCTCTGGTTCCCCTGCTGTCAGGCACTGCAGCATCACCTTCTGGAACCTTTACTTCCTGGTGTCTTTCTCAAAAGAGATGAACTGAAGAGAGTAAAAGATTTCATGAGGGCACCCTTGCCTCCCCTGCAGGATTTGCATCATTCAGTGATTACATATACACCACATGTATATGTAATGGCATCCTTCTGGACACTGCATGCACAGACTCACTCAAGCTGGACAGGGTTGAGGCACAATAAACACAATAAACTGCTTAATTTTTATGTGAGTTTGGCCAGATTTACTTCATGTGATTAGCTAGGACCCTTGGGAGAAACTCTGTTGTCAGCACACTCTCAGCCCCAAAGAGATGAAGGAGAAACATTCCAGCAGGGCCAGGGCACCAGCATGGCCAGGAAATGGCTCCAGCCAGGATGTAGACACTGCTCACCCTCATAAAGCTGCATCCCAAGCTATCTCCAGCTGCCACAAATCCTCACCTTTCTCCAAGCTGCCTCACATTTGTGCCTTGTCCTTGCAGATCATATGTTCCTCCAATCCCATGGGCTGGATGTAGTGGGCACAGCCCTCTTTCTTCTTAGTCCCATGGTAAGGTACCGAGGTGACAGCTTAGCCTCAGTCCAGAATTTCTTACAGAGCAATGAGTTGTGGCCATCCACCAGCATCAGCTTACGGCCCTCCTGAGGATCTGTGCAGTGGAGGTGTCGAAGGAGGAGAGCAATTGTAAATCAGAGCCATATCTCATTGCTTTGGCCTCCTTCACTCTCTTCATCTTGATTCTTAGCCTCTGGCTTGCCAAAACAGCTCTACAAAGCCCCTCTAGGAAACCCAGGGGTGGTCACAGGCAGCACAACCTGTGTGCTTATATTAAATCTGCTACAGGCCTGCTCTGTACGTGTCAATATACCCTGTGTGATGAACATACCCACTTCTGGCAGGCAAAACCAGAAAAATCACAACAGGACATGTGTTTCATTGACAGTCTACTGAGAACCCTCGTTACAAGCCAAAGGATGCTCTGGTATATCCAGCTTGCTGGAAATGGTCTTACCCCTCCAATGACAGGTGTATCTGCAGAGATCCCCAGAGCACTCAACAGAAACGTTCTCTTGAAGGAGGCAGCACCTTCTGGTGAAAATTGAGCTAGGTTTCTCATTTCCAGGAGTTACAGCTCAAGAAAGAGCAAACGTGATTCATTATCATTGGCAGGCATGCCCTCTAAGATAATATATCATTATTACTGGCAGGCAAGCCCTCTAAGATAACTGCAGATGTTTGTTTCTTCTCGTCCCAGCCTGCATTGTGTGCAGTTGTATTTCTAAGATGTTTTTTCTTCAGGGGCTTCCTAAGCATTTCAGTGCACAGATCCTGAACATAAGTAACATGAGAGAATGTCACATGCCACAGGAAATCCTCTCCAGAGCACCAAGGAAACACAGATCACAGCTCAGCCCATAAAAGGGGCACATGTTACACCAGGTGAAAAGCAACCATGTGCTGTTTCAGCCACCAGGGACAAAAAAACCCACCACCCATCAGCCCTAAAATTCAGGTTTTGGAGCCTGGCAGGCTGCAAGGCAAGACCTGTGAAGTTGTAGCACAGTATCCCCATATCCCTCTGCAACTGGACTCCCTTACTAGGTGATTTCCCACACAGACCTGCAGGCAGACACCTGCCATGTGGCTTCACTGCTGTTCCAAAAGCAGAGCTCGGTGGGAGACAGCATCCTGCACAGGAACCTTGGGAGGGATCCAGTGGGGTGGGAAGCATAATCTGTGAATCCAACCAAGTATCACAGTGGCCTTGTAGGGACAAAACCTGCACTTCAGCCAAACAAGGATTTTGGTAAAATGCTTTCTCAAGAGCAGGACATTTTACAGATTTTCCACTGGGGAATGCCTTGGTTTAGCCACTTTTTTGTAAGACAGAAACAAAATGGACATTTTTCCAGTCCATTCAGATTGAAGGCCATGTGATTGAAGGCCATGTGACCAGACCTGGTCAACAGAGTAAAGCCAAACCGGCAACTGCGCTGGCATGGTGTATTTCAGTGTGACCTCTCCTTCCAACCTCTTCTTAAACAAAACCTGATATAATCACCCTGAATTTTCCGTTGGGTTTTATTTCTTTGCTCCAAGTTCATCTGGGTCTGTCTCCAGGAGTCAGGCATTAAGCAGTACAGCTATTCTGAAGTAAATTGGTCTACAATAGCTTTTCCATAACAAGATGGTTGTTTTCTTAGGGCAAACCATTTTTATTCTTGAGGAAAGTGTCAGCAGGAGGAATAGCCAGAGAAAAGCTGGCTATGCTGCTGTTCTGGAGCTATTATCATCAGGTAGAAAAGCCAGTGCAGTGTTTGTGACCAGGCCAAGCTGGCAAATGGAAATGACTATCCTTAACTTTCCTCAGTTGAGAATGTCAGAGTCAGGGTTCCCTGTAAATACCCACAGCTTGGGCTGGGAGTGTGGGGAGAACACTCTGTCTCCAAATCGACAAGGCAGAGGAAACATGGAGATGCTCCAGTGAAGGAGAAATATACATAATTAATGTAGTGGGAAAATTACACGTTTATATAGCCCCCCCCAAACACAATAGCAGACATCCATTTCCTGCAGGGCTGTGGATCTTTGCCAGCACTCAAATAAATCACAAAAATACAAAGCCAACAAGGAGGAAAAGAAAGGGGAATTATCACATAGGATGCAGCAGCCTTTTGTACCAGAAAAATAATCAGCATCTCCACCAGACATCTATTGTTTACCAATAATATTCTCTAGCACTCCTGCCATTTGAGTCTCAGTTGGGAAGTGATGTTCAAACTGAATGATGGAGATCTCCTTGTATTTTGCAATCTCCAAATGTACAACAGAGTGGTAGCTCAGAAGATGTACTGACATGTGCCAGAAGCATTTGTGGGACAAAAGAAAAAAAAAAACACAACAAACCTGGTATTATATAGACTTTGGCATGGGTAAAACATGGAATAAAACCAAAATTCCCCACTTTGCTCCAGAAAGATGGTCCCTGGTGTGCAGGGACAGAGGCACTCAATGGTCTGGCAACACCTCCAGAGAGACTGTGTCCAGTGATGCTGGAGATTAAAAATAAGGGAACAAATAGTTATAGTGAGGGCTTGCAGTCCCACTCCCCCACATTTTCAGTCCCCTTGTCTTTCCCCATAAAGGTTTAATGGCAAGAGCTCCAACTTCACAGCACATTCAAGTCAATGAGAGTCTTTGGCTCAAGCACTAGGATCATGACACCAGTTTTATGACTTCCCCTATGGCTTATGAAGTTGCGCTTTATCAGCAACAGGAGATTGGAGGAGAAAGTCCATTAGTGATTTTCAGTTGGGCAGTTCCTGTTTTTTCTTAGCCCAGAGCTGTCTTAAATGAATAACGGGTGCACATCATTCTTTCCAGAATGTATTTTGTCTACGGCAACACTGGCATGAGCACTCCCCAGTGGGTTTTGTCCCTGCCCTTGCTCCATGTGCTTTTAGGTGAATGCTGCCAGACAGATTCCTAGTAGAAACCGTGCTGGGGCACCTTGAAACTCCGGTTAGCGAGGGTCTCATCTCGCAGGTCTCTACACTTAGCCGTGGTACCTGATCTCAGAGATCATCCACAGCATGGTGCAAGTTATGGATTTCCTGGCTTCCTCTGAGTTCAGCTGCAGCAGCTGGACCTGATTTTGTGCAAGATTCATGAGAAGGTCCAAAAAATGTTTTACTGAAGGAAGATTTAGGTTGAAGTTCTTTAGATGGCACCTAAACCCATCCTCCGCTCCTCAAGATTCTCCACCACCTCTTTACATGCTAGAGAAAAAATCCAAGTGTGATCTCTTGTTGCTTTATCTCACTGAGTATCCTTATTTCACTGCCTTGTCACCTCCATCAGGACCAGAGGTCCCACGATCTGTAACACCTAAGATGAAATTCCTCCCCAAGTCCAGGCTTGCTGATCCTTGTAGTTCCTGCTCTTACCCTGCCATTCCTGGGAGGTGGGAGGGCAACAACTGGCACTTAGCAATGGCACCACACCCCAGGCACTTAAGCTTTTGCTTTCTTTCCTTGGACTGCTGAAAGAAAAAAAAAAAGAAAAATTGTATATATTGACACACATACAAAAGTAAAACATTTATTTAGGAGAAAATTGTGTTTCTCTCATGATTGTTGGCTGCCATTCAGGAAGTAGGGAGAACAGAAGCCATTAATGTCTGCCTGTTCATCAGAGATTTGTGCTTTTGTATTTTGAATGACATATGTAATTCTGATAAAGGTATTAGTGTATTTCTTTGACTGAATAATAAATTATTAAATGCAAAGCCCTCTATTTATGCATTTTATCACTGAGAACTTAAATGCAAATCACTGGAGACATCCATATTCTCAAGGTCCTCACAGTAGCTCTCTCCATGCTGCACAAATGAAGTATCCAAATTGATTTGGTCATATTTATGGGATGCACATTTCAGGGACAAGGGCAGGGCCTAAGGGCAGGAATGGATGTTTCCTGGATGATTGTGCAGCACTTTGTTCAATGCTGTCTCAAGCCCCTCCTGCAGCAATGTTGTGGTTTTGGCTGGATTGACCAATCGGAATGACAGATGCCCCCACCTCGAGGAAAGTAGAGGAGACAAAGAGATTAAAGAGATTTAGGAGTTTAGAAAAAAACTAAGCTACTTTAATGAAAATATAAATAAAAAATTAAATAACAAAAATAAAATAAAAAAAAGGAAAAAAAGTATACAGTGTATACCAAACTGTAACAACATTCCAGGATAATGTCAACAGCTGGCATCAGGAAAAGTCCTAGACTGGACTCAGTGACTGACAGGAGCTGGATTCCAGACCTGCAGTTAGGAAGGCATAAATCAAAGCCAATGGCAGACAAACAGACGGTCCTTCTTGGACACTGGACATCAAAGAAAGACACTTGACCACTTGATCCCTCAGCTTTTATACTGAGTGTGATGTGGATGGGATGGAATACCCTGTTGGTCACCTGTCCTGTCCCCTTCTCCCTGCAGGTGTGACCCCTCTATGCTTTTCCGCTTCTCACCCCCCAGTGGGACAAATAATGAAATTACCTGACCTTGGTTGTTACAGCAATAAGTATAAGCAAGGGCCTCTCTGCATATGATCACTTGGTATAATCAGGTCTTAATCACTGTGAGAGCGAACAGTTTTCTGAACAATATGCAAATTTCAGAGTTTAGTTAGTTAGAAGAGGCCCAGCTAAAAAAGTAAAATTACTGAACAGAAAACTAATTCTGTTTTACCCCAAGCCAGGACAAGCAGCAAGCATTATCTGGCAGCAGTGGCTCCCACAGTAATATCCTCTGAACTGGGTATAAAGCAAGCTCCTTCTTGAGCTCATTGAAACTAAGGGGCACACGAGGAACCAATAAGACCATTCATGATAAACCCATCTGGAAGTAGCTTGCTAGATACAAAGAAATACTTATTAACACATTTCTGGGGGAGAGGGGTTAAAAATGGAGTAAAACTAAAATACAACAAGTACAGTTTAGAGTTTTCATTCAAAGAGGAGGGGAAGCCTTCCTCAAACCACAGCATATGAATTAATAATAAATTAACAAACGTAATGAAATACAAGTGTGAAGTCTGGACACAAGGATAATTTACACTAGGTCTGGGGTGGAGCCTGCAATGAGGAGACCAGTAAAGGCACCCAGAGCCTCCTTTCTTTACACAAATGTGGCTTGGTCACACCTCGTCGTGGATCCTCAACATCCCACCCATGTCCCAGGTCAAACACAGCTGAGGGAGCTGCACTACCCCAGGGACAGAGTGGTCCGGGAACTTCGAACATCTGAGGGAATCTCATCCCTCCATCCCAGTCTGAGCCTGCCAAGTTCAGAGCAGTGCTGAGCTGCAGTGTGGAAATCTGCAGCCTGACGTGCACACACCTACAGAGTCAAACCAAAAAAAAAGTGCTTTTTCCCCTTCATGTCTATAAACAGGAATTCAAAAACCTTACAAAAATTGGTTTAGGGCAATCCTAAAATGGAAGTTCCTATACTTTAGCTAGATGTTAAACAATAGTTTAACTTCTGGATTATGTTTTTTTTTACAACCTCCTGTAATTTGTTTCCTTCTTCTTCTTCTTTTTTTTCTTTTTTTTTTTTTAATGTAACTGTGTACCAGGCAGATCATGAACACTCCAGCACAGTGATACAGCTAACAAAAGCCACAGGACATTGTCCAGGCCATGGACATGTCACTTTGTGTAGTGAGAGGACCAGACCTGTGAGATGAAAGGCCATACTACAGTGCAAAGTGGGGCATCTACTTTTGGCTGCCTCCCCCAGCTGAAAACACAGCTGAGGCTGGAGGCTACTCCACTCTGAGCCCAATAGCTACCCTCCCTGTAAGGAAGGCATCACTTGGGAATGTCAGAGCAAAGATTTTCCCTTCCAAATGTTCTCACTCGCTGTGAGGAGCCTGAGGGTCTCAGCCTGGGGACCTTTGACAGGATCTTGTCTCCTTTGGTGATACCCATGTGATGTATCTGCTCCACTTGGCTCATAAGATGTTTTCAGATGCCCCAGTCCTCCAAGGAATTCACTTGCTACTGGATTTAGTACTTGGATGAAATCAGCTCTGGACTTTGTCTTCAGCGGCCCTCCTGCACCAAGAGAGTTTAAATGATTCCCTAGGTTTAGGATTTGATATTACCTCAAGGACAACCAAGGAGCATTGGCTGACTATGGACAAGAAGACCAAAGCCTTGCTGCAGTGAAGTGGCACTAAGATAAATCCCACTGAACCTCTGGCTTGAATAGGGGTTCAGGAAGAATTGAAGAAGAAGAACCCCTGAAGAAGTTCAACATGTCCCACAGTGGCATACTCTGGGATGGCCTGCAGGACAAAATAAATGTCTGCTGTACTTTAGTTGTATTTTTTTTTATTGCAAAATGTTTATCAAGAAAAAAAGCCCACTTTCCTATTAAGCCATTTCAGAAAGTGCAATGTTTTACTCAAGTCAGATGGCTCTTTTGAACAACAGAGAAGGTTTCCTAGGTTTTTTTCTACCCTGCCAGAGCCAGGGTAGAAACAGCCATTTCCCTTCATACCAACTGCCCTTCAATTGTAAAACAACTGCATTTAACCTCATTTATGAAAAATAATATCAGTTGCACTATGTTTTCCCTTGTTTTCCACATAGGAATCAGATTATAGCCTCATAAAAGAGTATAAGGCTACTACTAACCTTTAACTGATGTGGCAAAAAAATAGTTATGGGGTCCATGTGGAAAGTAACTATCCTGCACCGAGTACTCTATAAATTTGAGTAACTGCTATACCATGCAAGTATCTGCTTTTGGCACTCAAGAAAACCAGGAGCAAGTCAGCAGAAAGCAAGACATACAAGGAGATGCATTCAAATCAGAGACACTTCACACTGCCATCCAGAAAAGAAAAGGAACCCAACCTGTTATTTCTCCTTTCAGCTAAGCAATGTTGCCACCCTCCTGAGGTGCTTTGTCCTCCATCACATGGCATCCCAGCCACTTTGATCGAAAACAGCTGAGTTAAAGATGTAAAGAGGAGGTTTTGGAACCTACAGCAGCTCAAAATGTGAAGTACAAGCACAGTCTACACTTCTGCTTACGCTTCACCTCCATGTGGGACATTCAAAAGGCCCCTGGGTACCACCTAGCCATCTGCAAGTGGAGGTTGTGCATCCCCTGCAGGCTTCTTATAGCAACAGACCAGTTCCAGCCAAGCATCTCAAAAAAGAAGCTTTTCCACTCAGGATATCAGTTACCTTATAAAACCTCACTCTCATCTGCTTAGCCTGACCAAAACCATGTTTCTAGCTAGAGGCTCAGACCAGTTAGGAGAACAAGTAGGGTGCATCATTTCACACCTCTCTGCAGGCTCCCCACAGCTGACAGTGGAAACTTCAATTTTTTAATTTTTCTCTTGATAACTGCTCCAAAGCTCCCAAAACTCACCAGTCCTACCCTGCCATCACCAGCTCTAACTGTGCCCTTATCTGTGGGCAGCAGGATGCAGGGGACAAGTTGAGAGCAGACTACTTTTTCCACGTTTTGGGAGGGGGACCAACAACACAATTGTTGTTGGTTGGGACTGAATGAAGTCCTTTGCAGATATATATCAAATTGATTTCACTTGAAAGAAAATGATTTAGGACAAATTAAAAGAGTCACAACATTGCGCCATTTTCTAGAGAGAAAATCTTTGGTTATTTTATCCTGTTCTTCCAGCAGTTTCTGTACCGTTGCATTTAGCTGCCCACTTTGAATTTTCAACCAGTTTAAAAGACAAGCTAGTCCCAGGATGGATTTGCAAGGCTGGCACCAGGCTCGCCTTCTCCTTTGAGATCATTAAGAAGTGAGTGACCTTGTGTCCTCCTGTGCTGCCAGGGAGGACATTTTCAGATGATGGGCAGAAGAAAGGTTGGCAGAAGCCACTTAGAAATCAGGGGACTGCACAGCTCATTTAAAAAAAAGCACTCACACATCTGGGTTTGAGGCAGGTGACAATAATAAGCAGTGATAAATGAACATCAGTCTGTATTCACAGAAAATGCCTCATCTTGGCCATGTGCAAGTGCACTGCCAACAGGGATGCATTAGACCCTATTGTCAGAACAGCTCTGTTTCACAAAAAAAAAATATTAATAAATTTCCTTGGCCAAATGGAGAGAGTGGGTGATGCCTGGGTAGGAAATGGAGACAAACGTCCCCGCCTGGCCACTGAAAGTGCCTCCAGCTTTCTAGATGTGAGAAGGTAATTTTCCATCTTTTGCTATTCCCCTACACCATTAAGTGATTGCCTGTGCTCGGCTGGGCTGTGATTCCTATCAGACACTCAGAGATTTGACAGTTCGCAGCAAAAGCAATCATAATGCAGCAGTACCCTCTAGCATACCTGAACTGTACAGTCACAACAGTCCTACACAGAGGGCAGAGGCAAACCTATTTTTTCAGGCTTGATTCACAGCAAATGGCACCGAAATCATAATGATCTTGCTGGCATGGCCAGCTTTACCCACAGAGCAGGGGGCAGCAGATCCACAGCAATGCACAGCAAAATTAGGATAGCAAAGCAGAGTTCCTCTCTGATAAAACTGCTGGGCAGTAATAACATATCTGGAGGGAGAAGGCTGGTGGTAGGCATGTGGGACACCAGTGAGTTGAGTGCATTCATCATATACTGGGAGACATAAGTATAAATACTCTCCTCAACAGATGCTTGCAGAAGTAAAATCAAATGAGCCCTGGTAGCCACAGAGACACAGACGTAAGAAGGGCAAGGCTCCCACAATATCCTACAGCACAAGGGCTTCATGTCAGCGTTTGCTACTTGATCTGGAACAGCCCAGCTTGTGTTTTCACATAAACTGGGCTTTCACATTTCTCTAGGAGGCTTCCTAGAGAAGCCTGTGCGTTAGTGGTTCTACTTCATCTCCCACATTGCATTTTCTTTTCAGCCCCTTCGGCTCATCGGTTTCCTGCCATTACTTGTCTATAGCTGTATGACCGTATACATCTGGCTACAGCTCCACCTGACAGGAGTTTAAGAAGACTTTATAAGGCCTTATATCCATTCATTTTCTTGTGTATTTCTGAAGACTAAAATTTCCCCGCAATTGAGACTTCTCTAATTATCCTTAATAAAACAAAAAAAATACATCCTTCTCCCCTTTAGTAGCTTGCTCATGTATTTTGAAGGCCTTTAGCTTGTTACAAGAGCGGACTTTGGTCACTGGAATTTTTAGCCTGTGTCTGACATGCGGCTTTTGGAGGCAGAGGATTTAATTTGTTGTGTCTGAGACCATTGCCCTAAATACTTCGTACTCCTCTCAGTCTTCCCAGACAGCATACAATCACGAAGGGCATTTCACATTCCCTCCAACTTAATTGCAGTAGAGTCCAAAACTTGCATTGCCTCTTCAGTGCCTAATACAGTCTCATGAGAACAACAGCTTTCTGTGTGCAGTTACTTTCTATATCTGAAGGATACTCCTGAACTTTAGCCTGACTTGCTGTTGGCTCCCCTCCTAGGACTTTGATCCAAGAAACCTTCTCATCATGTTCCACTTGCTCAGCTGGGGAATTCAGCACTGCGGTATCTTGCCTTGCAGATTATTTTTAGGGATGATCAAATCAAGACAGATAAAATAAGAAACAAGCTGAATCTTTGCTAGAGCTCACTGCAAAACGCTGTGACTTACTAGCACTTAGTTTCACGGCCGAAGTGGAACTCCTGATCCACAAAGGCAGAAAACATATTACTGATGGACCTGATTCTGAACAGGGCTTTGAACTCAGCAGCTCGCAGGCCACGTTATCAAAAGAATTTCTCTCTCTCTCTGGTAGGTGGCTTCCTGGGAATCAGCTAACTCCTGGTGATGAGCTAGATAAATCCCACCACGCCGATGCAGCCAGTGGCCTCTCAATGGGAGGTGCAACAGCAAGCAGAGGTGCCCTGCAGTGTAACAGCTCTGTATGTGAAGCTGGAGAGCAGTGGCCAGGCAATGTGCATGACGATGCACAAAGGCTTAAATTGGTATGATACACTAGGCAGCCCCACTTTCCAATCCCAAAAGCAGCTTAATTGGGAAGGAGAGCATGCTTAATTGAGTTCATATTCTTGGTTGGTGGTGGTGGGTTGAGCCACAGTTACTCACTGACATACTCCTTTCCTGTTGTGAAAGACAATATTCTCTATTAGAAGAACAAGTTTTCACACAGGTGTCCTTTTACTACCTCGCTGTCCATAAACTCTCCTGGACAGCAAGATAACACCTTCACTCAGAAGAAGCAGCTCAATGGGCTGAGGATGCATTAACAGACCTTGATGGCTCAGTTGTGCTAGCTGTGCTAGCAGCACCCAGAGAGCAGCATAGTTTTAGGACAAAAAGGATAGACTACCATAGGTCAGCACAGCATGCTGAAACGCCCAAATTAAATTCAAATTTCCTTTAAAGTCAAGGAAACATCATTCTTAGCTGTGAAAGACATCGTAAACAATGACAGACAGCAAGACTGGTGATGTGCTGCCGAATTTCACTTAAGCCCTTCAATAAATGGTTGTCAGATCTTTAATAAACTCAGCTCAGCTGCCTAACCACAGTATTCATCCTCTAGCACTTTATTGGAAAGAAAAGAATAGCAGAAAACAGTGAGACATACCTCTCTGTGTCATATGCCAAGTCTTAAGAAAACTGTTTTGAGGGAAATTCCAGAGCACAGTGCAGTAGAAATGTGGACAAAACTGGATTGTTGGTTTTTTTTCACTGATGTGAGGAAAGTGGCTTTGCACTTAACTGGTCAATATTGCCTGGGGAAAGAAAAGAAAGAAAAAAAATCACTGAGGGACAAAGCAACTAGTCTAAACTAGTCCTTTAGAGGTATTAATTTTTAAGAAAGGAATTCTTCCTTATTTTTTTTTAAGGTTGACATCTGCCAACAATATTTTAGCTTATGTTGTGCCTGCTGACCTACCTCATTTAGCCTACTTATACTAATTAAACTTTCATTAAGTTTATTAGGTGTTCATCTAACATCAAAAGTAAGTCAAAGACTTTGGAAACTGTTGGCTAAGGTCTTAGCATAACTGGGCAGTTTTGGTTGACCTAATTTTATTTATATATTTACGTAAGAAGTATTTTAAAGTTGTAGGTCTTTTCTAACCTACTCATCACAACTTTTCTTAAAGCCAGAGCAAGCACCTGGTCTACAGTTTCACTTGCAACTGGTGTTATAAGGAGTGGCATTTCTTGGTTTGCTGTTACTTTTGGTGATACGGAGAACTCAAGAGACTGATTTGTGGTTTAGGATGCTCCCATTAGTCCAGGCCCATCAGGTACATCAGGTCTCTCCTCCTAGGCTACCATTCATGACCTGTTGCATTTCTACTTCTTGAGAAAAACAGGGAGAGGACTATTCCACCCCAACAATGCAGAGTGAAATCTCTGCTTAGGGCACGGACAGCTGTTTTCCACTCAAGCCAACTTCCCTGACTAGTCAGTCATTTCCCCATTTCCTCTTCTCTCTGACTCCAAAATAAATTCCCTCTCATCCCTGGAAACATGCTGCCACAGGTTTCTGAACTGCAGGAGGCAGTATCATAAGTTTCACATGACACCTGGAACAAACGTATCATATCCACCCTTCACAAGCCACTGCTGAATTAACCACTGGTCTGAAAGATCCCATTAAAAAAGATCCCAGTGCTATTATCAGTTAGTAGCTTTGCTTTTCTTTAATTTCTGGAAGATTAGCTGGGAAAGTAAGCTGTGTGCACATCCCTCAAGGATCAGCAGTCTACTGGTGGGCATGTATAATTGTCCTTTTACATTGTTCACTCTATTTTCACTGTCAACAAAAATTGGTCAGCCTTTTACCCTGGGAAAGTCACTGATTTTAGAGCTATTGCTGTAAAACTGCTTGGGCAAAACTCCCATGGCAGGTAGCCCTGCAGTCCAGCACAATGGGGGAACACAAACTGGGCCCAGCACAATCCATCTTCAAGTCTCAATTTCCCAACTAGTGTATCACTTGCCCTATTATCAGTGTGCACTGATCTTTGCCAGGAGATAAAGAAAAGCTTCCCCACCAGAAAAAAACATGCCTCAAATAAACAAAACACATTTTCATTTTGGATAAAGCTTTGCACACATGCTGTGATAAGCATAGCATAAGAAAATAAGAAATTATGCAGATAATTTTCTGTATAAAAATGCTCTTTTTTTATTTTATTAACTAGCACCAACTTAAAAAAGGTTTTGGAAAAGAATATTTTGACAACAAACCTTTCAGCTTAGTGAAAAATATTTCACTTTGAAAAACAAAAATTTTTCAGAGCTTTGGATTTTGCTTTTTTTATCCTTTTTAAATGAGAGAAAGTACACATTGGTACTGTGAGTGAGGAGGGTGTGGACAAAAATTAATACCAGCAGTAAATTTTCAGGAACTTCTAAGAAAGAAGATATATAAATCTGAGGCTAGGTCCAAAGTCCCAGGAGGACCGCTCATAGCTGGTTGGGCTCTTTTTCCCCTTAATGACAGATACCTCTCAGTTAGTGTCCAAGGACATTCAAATGGGTGTTAGAGACCCACAAAAGCAACATCTCTTTGATTTCCTCTTCCCTGAAAAGCCACTTGCCTGGCAGCGGTAACTTTGCCTCCTCCATTGCCTTCCCCATGCCTCAGTGCTGGTCTCAGTGCACTCTTCTGAAACGCTCCACAACTCCTTGGAGTGCCTTTTCCTTTGCAGCAGAGATGAATGTCAGGGCCTCTCTCGGCTGTTTGCAGCTGGATGATTTGACATAGAGAGGCTCCAACTTTAAAGTAAAAACACTACTTTGTAAACAAATCTGCGATGAGATTTATCACAAAATAGGAACAGAAAAAAGTCAGTGCTCCAAACAATAATCACCTATTTACTTCATTTTTCAGTCTATCAAAACAAAATGTTCATGGCAAATTCTGTACATCAGCTAAACTGAGCAATGGAAACTCTCTGTGCAGGAGTGAAACAGGTGCATATGCCTCCTCCAGCGGAAGCAGAGGTCTGGAAAACCAGATGCCACTTGCATACATCTTGGAGTCAATCTGCCTGGCATTGTTTGGCCTGCAATGAACAGAACAGGATAACAATCTTTTGGGGACAATCTTTTTTTTGGAGAAATCCCCATCTCTGCCTGTGCTTCTTCCTGAGGTAAGTGCTCCCCTCTGCTTGCCCTGTTCAAACTGACATTGATCAGCAGCCTCTTGTGGAATATACACGATAAATGCATATGCCGGTTTCCAAAATAGCCTCACAGGGTTACACTGTAAGCAGCGATGCTCCTTGATGCTTCCTGCATCTATTTCAGTACCTCTGCAGAACCTGCAGCAAGCCCCATTTTCTGGGTTCCTCTCTCCCAGTGACCCCTCACACTCTCAGAACACAGAGGTCAGAAGGGCTCCAAACCCATCTGCTCAATGACATGGGAAAAGGCAGAGAGGTAACTAGAGAAACAGAACATTTGGCAAATGTGTGTTGCACTTCTCACAACAGAACCATTAGTTCATGTGGCCCATCTCTATGGCAACAAAACAGCACAAAACCAAGACACCAACACCTATATTTATTAGTGTGCAAGAGCTTAGCTATTATCATTCCAGGGGTATATTCCCCTCCCTAGCTCCCCATCTCATTTTGCTTCATAATGATGACAACTCGATTCTAGTTCAAATGCCAATGTAAACATTAGCACAGAATTTATGGACAGAGGAGCTGAAGCTCTAGTATTTTTAATCACAGTTTAAAAAACAAATAAAAAAAAACAACAAACAAACAAACAAAAAAAAACCCAAACCCACCCTCCATTACTACGGAGAGGGAGCAGAGCAGCTCTGAAGGCCACCAGAATAATTCTGACACCAACCAATGGAAGACATCAGGCAAATACTGGCCTGAACTCCAATATAACACCTCAAGGTGTGTTTGTGTGTGTGTGTGTGTGTGGTGGTGGTGTTAGCTTAACCCATCCCCAGGGAACCACTTGGCTCCATACTCAACAGGTCTGAAAGTCTGAAAGTCATTTTCTAGGCTATTGGGAATTTTCCCCCCTTCCATCGTGCACTGCTATTTCCAAGTGAAAGGCACCTTGTCTTGTGGCAAACTCCAATGTCACTACTGTAGGGTTAGTTCAGATGTAATCATTAAGCATTCTGTGTCTTTGCACAATGGCAGCAAAGAAAATCCAGGCTAAACTTTCGGGAAAAATCTTTAATGGGAAGGGCAACAACATACTGGGAGGTGATGCTTTGGAAGAGCATGGAGTCTCCACAAAGATCTGTTAGGAATTACTTATGTAAAATTGGTCCTACTCAGGGGCCAAAGGAAGGAATAGATGCCTGCCCATGACACGAAGGACAGCCACTACATCAATGGCGTTGAGTGCAGTGTGTTCACCTCTCATTCAGTGCTGCAACTGCAAGGGAGAAGCCTCATGAAAAGTAGGATTTGCCACTGTCACAGGCATTATTTGCCACGGTATGAAGTGGATATAAAATGCCAGATCTGCCTGACCAAAGACAGACCAGGTGGCCCATGGATTCACCTGGTTTTCAAGCTCTTTAGGGTAGATGCCAGCATGAAAAGGGACTGACTTCCCTTCAGAGGACCATGCATGGCCCATGTAACCCAACACTGCTTCTCAGCACTAACCGCAAATGGATTATAGGGAACAGATTAAAAAAGCATCAAATCAACCTGCTCCTGCAGCATCACTCAGGTGGAGTCTGAACTTACACCAGCAAAACCAAGAGCTAGATATAGTCCATCACTGTACAGAAGGTCTGGCAAATTGCTTGTCATCTGATTTCAGACACGTGATCAGAAAATGTTTAACATGATCAGAAAGGGTTGCAGTATATTAACCACATTCCCATTAGCAGTGGAACAATCCACTATCATCAGGCAGTACCTCCTCCTGAAAGCACACTGCCAAGATTTAAGATGACCAGGGCGCCAATTTCCAGGCCCTTCAGGCAGGTTACAAGAAAGCAAATTATGAGGTTGAAACCCTGACAATTTGCTTCTGAAATAAGGTCACTGAGAACCCTGTAAGTCCTTAACTAGCTGGCTTGCTATCAGCTGAAAGACAGCTAAAGAACATTAGCATTGGTGCCAAAAATATCTGGGCTTGTCCCTGCAGCAAAACAGCAGCAGAAGAAGGCGGCTGAGGATAAAATGTCAGTGTCTGAATAAGCACAGTGATGGGTGGAGCTGGGCTGTTAAGATGTTGTTTATTGGGGTACCTCCACTGCCAGAAAGAATAAAACAGCACCAGCTAGGGGAGGACGCACCCCTGGGAAAACACTGCTTTGCAAGTCCCTGTAGACCTCCAAGAATAGTTCAAAAAACTCCAGCAAAAGAGCTACAAAGTGGTTCTCCTGCTGAGACAGGAAAACAAGGCTAGTCATACTCTCCCCATACCACTCTATGGAGTTCCAGAGCTCATGCTCTTTGTCACCACAACAATCCACCAGCTGAAGACTTCTGACAATAGGTCTAAGTACACAGCAGCAACAACGGTTTGAAATAAACTTCCAGTATGTCCATTCCCCTACAAATGATGCAATTCTACCAAAACAAAACACCTGGCAACATCACACCCATTTCACCAGTGTTTTTCCTCTACAAGAAAATCTTCTCCCATCTCTAGCCTGAAAAGTTACAGTCTTTTCGGAAGAAGAGTCTTCTGGTTTTCTCCAGTAAATTAACTGCTGTATAATGAAATCTAGGTATTATAAGGAAATTTATACCCCCAAGCCTCAGTGTAAACCCAGCTCAAGAAAAACTTCAAATTGACCTGCAATAAGATGTCTCAGGATCTTCTTTCATGGCTTTCACAATATGTTTTTTGGATTTATTTTGTAAATTAAGCATCCTGAAACTTCTGTGCCGAGCCTTGGTTCTTTTCCCCCTTGGGCTGGTATATCTCTGGGGTTGAGGCAGGCACAGACCAACTCTGAATGCTCTTTTCAAACACAGCAACATTTCTGATTCCTAAAATTCATGTCACCATACCACTGTCATGAGGGAAGAAGACACGCTGGAATATATATGCAGATCCTGGGTACTAGCTTCTGGTAATTAACACCCTCGCTCCACATATGCATGCACATAGACGCATATTGTGTAATAGCTTTGAAAAATCATCCAGGCCCTCCAGAGACAGTGCCATCTTGAATCCATTAGCTGTGTTATGAATAAATGAATGAACAAAAGCCAATTTATTTCTTTTTTTTTCTAACTATGTCACGAAGGCAGAGGAGAGAGACACGTAACAGCACAGAGGTGGAGCAGGACTCTGCAGATGACACTGGTATCCTGAGTGTGCCCTGTGACGCTGATTAGTCTTGGCGGAACTATGCACAACCAAGAGGTGCCCAAGTCCAGATCCGGAGGCTGCCGTTGGCCAAGCATGTTTATTTAAGTCCTGCTTGCATGCATGTGTGTTCCCAGCAGGAGGGGATGTAAATGGCCTTGCCCAGCCCTCCATCCTCAGGCATGTGCCAAAACTGTTCTGCTCACACGAGCACGAGGTCACATTTCTTGGCAGAGAGCTCAGCTCCTTCTCCCCTCTCCCTTCTCCCATACTCCTGGTAAAATATGAAAACAGCATGCCACCTGCCATTTGCCTGTCTTGTGTCATTCTGTCTGCCAAAAATTAGCTACATGCCCTAAAATATAATTGGAAACACTGCACCGCACTGCAGGGGTCCCATTTCTGTTGCATAGAAGAGGCTTGGAAAAAAAGCCAATTTAATTTCAAGATTCCCTGGGCTGCATATAGCTGCTAAGTGGGGAGGTAAAAAACCCCCCCACTTTTATCAGGCCAATTTCTATTAGTAGATTCAGATCTTTTAACAAGCCATGCTGTAGGAAATCAGTGAACTGTCATTGCAAGAAAATTTAGAGCATTGTTTCTTGGAATTAAAGTTGTGTGGGAGGTCAAAAGTTAGAGGCCAGCATTCCCAAGCTTCAGAGATGAGAGCCTGGGGGTGCAGAAGACTTGTGAAGGCTGACATTAACCCTGGGAAGCAAACTGCCCCATTCTTCCTCCTCCTCAGCAGATCTTGCGCAGATGCCCCGAAGGATGATCCTTCCAGGAGGCATCTGAAGATGAGTCCGGGGCTCTGTCAGGGCTTTGCTGCTATTGCAGCAGCCATGGCTTCAACTCCCATTCAATCTCCTTATTGAAATAGCTTTGAGAAGTGCTGTGCTCCTCCAGATCCTCTGCTCAGGTCAACTCTGCTCACAGGGCACATTGACCACCAAGGCTCCCCTGTCCCCAAACCAAAGGCTAGCCCTGCAAAGCAAGCAGTTATCTTAGTTTTGCAGAAGAGGGGGAGAACAGAAGATTAAGAAAATACAGGGCACCTCGTTCGTGCCATGCTTTGGCAGTAAGCTTGGCCAGCAGATTTCTGAAGCTGAAAAGCTGCATTTCACCCCAAGAGTGATTTATCTTGTCAGGGTTGACTTGTCAGGCTTAAAAAGTGCTGTGCTCTGGCTTTGGTTTATTATACTCCTCCCTCAAAACACTCAGGGTCTGCTCCTTTGTTACAGGGTGTCTGTATCCACCATGCGATCAAGCTTTGCCAAAAACCAGGGCTCCTAGAGGAGAGTGGCACACACAGACACAGGGAATTCTGCTGCTCTCCCAGCAATAAAGACTGCACTGGAGAGTTTTAGCTCTCAACAAGGGACAACCATTGAGAATATACAACTACTCAAGTCACCGTGTCATCCACCCCCAGGAGTTACCATAGGCCATCACACTGTTTGCCTGGCATTGGTAAGCAATCAGTACTCCATATTTTGCAAACTAGTCGAGATAACTCTCATAAATTAATTGCCAGGCCACCTTCAGCCTCACAGGGCACTAACAATCACTTCACAAACTATGTGCTATGAATTAACACTCATTGCCATCCATCCCAAGCAGCAATAATACTTCCTACTCTGCAAATGTCTCCGGTAAAACCAAGCAAAAAAACCTCATTGCCAGCCACTTTTCAAACAGTTGGAGCCCTACCTGCTTCACATTAACCCTTGAATTCTGACTTCTACTTGGCCCTGTCACAGAATCATAGAATGGTTTGGCTTGGAAAGGACCTCAAAGATCATTGAGTTCCAACCCTCCTTCCATGGGCAGGGACACCTCCCACTAGATCAGGTTGCTCAAAATCCCATCCAACCTGGGGGCACTCAAGTGTAACCAAGAGCATTGTTGTACAACACACAAGACACTGGGAAAACGGAATGCTTCTAGAGATAGGCTGGGACACTATATTTCGAGCTGGGACTTGGATGCCTAAATCCCTTTACGGATCTGATCTGTGGAACCGTGGGCTGCCAGTCTCAGTCTCAGAAGGGAAGGCCAAGAGGGAGCTCTGAGGAAACTCCAGACTCCTTCTCATCGAGCTGCTTGCTGAATAATAGATCAGGAAGTGAAAAACATGATTGAGCCTAACTGCTTTGAAATTCTTCAATATTAGATTTTTTTTCAGTCGAAAGCATGCTATGAAATAATAGGAAGATGACCTCATGTTTAAAAAAAAAAAAATTTAAAAATCACAAAATCCACAGCTATTCCACATTTGCAATAAACTGTTTAAAACAAAATAAACCAATACATTTGCTCCAAGATATATGCATTACGCACTAGCAGCTTGCTTTCCTCATTCCTCTATCCCCAAGTACTTGAGCTGAAAGGAGGGGAAAACCTTGAAGTAATATATATGTGAAAAAGCCCTGAGAACAATAGCTGCTCTCCAGTTGACTCCAAAGCTGTTATTAAACTTGAGGTTCCCGTGCTAGCAGAGCACAGCTTGAACAGCATACTCTGTATTCACCACTAATATCACCAGGCTCTGATAATGCAAATGAGTCAGATTTCCACCTACAGATTCCTGGAAGTTCATAGCCTAAAGAGCAACATGCCAGTATCTTGGTATGAGCAGGCTCAGCTGGATAGCATTATGGAAACCTCTCCTGCTAGAGCAAAATATCAACAGACTAATCTTTAGATCAGAATGGGCAGGTTCTTACTTGGAGCCAAACATCACCATTGTGTTTTAAATTGAACTTTTCTCAGTGGTCTTCAGAAATGGGTGCATTCAATAACAAGCAGCTACAGTATATATGTCATATAAACCCTACCCAAAGCTTCAACTCCAGACAAAGAAAAAGGTTGGGTCAAAAAAGCAAGCATCCAGAAGCTGGCCAACAGTCTCTTCAGGCCATTAGTCACTCACACACACACGTGCCCCCCAAACCCATTTCACACTGTGGCAGCAGCATGCACATCACCTGAACATACCACTGCAAAGCTGTTTCACTGAACCTCCCACCCAGCCTGGTCCTGAAGATCAAAGAGAGCGAAGGCTCTTTATTTCAACAGCACCATAGGAAGCAATGGACTCCTTCAATGAGCTATGAGAAGATGTAGCATGGTAGGAAAGATAAACAGAGACCAGTGGCTGCACTGTGATCCAAGACAGAGCATGAAAACAACTAACTGAGACCTGTTTGCAGGCATTTAAAGTCTCCAGGGAAGAAGGAATGAAAGAAGGAGCCCACTTAAAAGCAGCAGCTCATCACTGTCTATATCTGTTCAGTTTATGTTGTTTATTTTCAGTAAGCCAAACCACCTATCATTTCAACCAGGCCTGTCATGACTATTCATTATGCAAGAAGTTTTGCCTGAAGGGTGCAAACCCATGCCACTGAACTGCTGTCCCCAGAAGCACACCAGAGCATCACTGGAAGGGAAGGAAGGGATGTGGCCTCTGCGTGTGTTTATCATGCACAGCGAGCACGCAGCTTGCTGGCTTCTCCAGAGGATGGCTTCCATTCCAGATGGAGGGGCTAATAAACAATCTCCAACAAAAGTGTTGTGTTTCTGGTAGAACTGGGAAGCACACACCAGGGACACAGCAGAGCTTGTAGTCATGCTGTTGGGCTATGCAGAGCTCTGACATGCTCCATGCCTGACAGAAGAGCCCAGGCTGCAGCACTCGTTTCATTGTTTTATTCTTTTTTCTTTTCTTGGGATGTGCTGTCTGTCAGTGGACGGGGATGAGAAAACCAGCTGATAAGCTTTGCTATAAACCACACAGAAGGCTGAGAAACTTTCTCAAAT
The DNA here is from genome assembly GCA_013400375.1 of Thinocorus orbignyianus. Lineage (NCBI taxonomy): Eukaryota > Metazoa > Chordata > Aves > Ciconiiformes > Thinocoridae > Thinocorus > Thinocorus orbignyianus. The sequence continues at coordinate 292,376 of VXBW01002014.1, read as the reverse complement.
CAAGCCTTCATCAAGAGACATAGCTGGGAAAAGCAAGCGGTGAAGTTCACTGTCCAACAGAACCTAGCACTGGACAAAAAACAGAAATGGAGAAAGATCTGAGGTAAGACTGAAGTATTGTGTTTACAACTCAGATTTTTGAGCATCAAGGACTTGGACAGAAAAGCAGGTGAAGGAAGGTTTCAAAGACTGCAGGTAGCTAGAGATACATTTCCACCCCCAGCATGTTGCACTTCTGTGCCCATATTAGTCTCCTCTCTGCTGAGGACACATAAAGAAGTTTCACTGGCATTCCCAGGAGACCTTAACTGACTTAAGTACTAAATACCTCTCAATTACTATTGGGTCTGAGTCCCTGTTTTCCACAGACCTTTTACAAATGCCAAACCTTGCAGTAATGACTACAAAATGAGCAATAGGATCTCTTGGTCAGAGTGATACCTGCACCCAAAGATTTCCCTGAATGCATTGCAAGTATAAGAGGCAATACATACCTTTTTGCTCTGTGTCACCTCTTCTTGAATGTCATGTTTCCAGCCTAAAGTCTGGGGTTTAGTCCTGAAGGACTAAACGACCAAGGCAAGGTGAGACAGGGACTGTATGTGACCTGGACAACCTCGTTGGTGTCAGCAGTGCCACTCAGTTCCCACTGCTCTCAATAGCATCAGCTTGGGACCTCCCAGGGCCAATCTTTTAGTTTGGACAAAGTAATTCTTATAACATGTAGATACGTGGGAATTAAATTTTTGTTCCACTCAAGAACAGAGGACTTTTTCCTTGACAATGGGGCTTCATTGTCTGGTTACTGCACATTCAGGTGCAAACTACTGCCAAGCCCTGTTAAGTTTCCAGGTCGTGTTCCCAGAAATTTCCATCAGAGACTTTAGATGAGTTCAGTTTGCAAAGTGTCTGTGGCATTCTGCTACAGGGGAGCACAGGAGATCTCCCAGAAAGTACAGTCTCCACTGTCAAGCCAAGAAATGCATGCTTGGTATCTGCAACTAATCTGTTGTTTGTAATAGGCAAGTGGAAGCACTTTAAATTTATAATAAGAATAAAACTATCCATCAGCATTCCTGCACAATGACAAAGGGGAGGTCTTCCCTCCTCCGACTCTGTGGGTTCTCTCAGAGCAAGAGATGCAGCCAGCTGTTTGGGAACAGGCTGTTGACAGTACTGTGGAGTAAGATACACAGTATTATGAGTCAATTAAAAATTTATTAAGAGAGAGCGAGCAGGAGGTACTGATCTTCTGAATCCAACTGTTTCACCCTTCTTGTGGGACAAATAAACTGAAACTTTCAGATCTTCCACGGGGAGACCAGAGACAAACAATCCAAACAAATGCAAGAACTCAGTGCTTAAGAAAAACACTTCTTTTTGCTAGCTGCACTCCAACACCCCACTCATATCACATACTTGTACACTTTATGATACACTTTATCATTAAACACAATCAAGAAAATATGATCAGCACAGAAAAGCCAATTGCAGTCTATGTTCACTGTAAAGAGGGCATGAGAGACCTCATCCGTCTGAAGCTAAGGTGTGGATAACAAAAAACAGCTGCCAGGACAATGCTGTAATTCACCTAAGAGCTCTGATGGAGGGCAACCATGAAAATCTTAAGTGCTGCTCAGGTTGGATCAAAAAATATCTGAAGCATGAAATGCAATATCCGAAGAGAAGTTCAGGAAAAATGCTGGCAGCTACAAGCAGTTTATGCCAGCTAGACAGGAGGAATTGCAAGCGAGCAGAATGGGAGATGCAGGGAGAAGTGCAATGTATTGCATTATATTTTCAAAGTAACTTTTCACAAGCTCCATCAAAGGCTTTTAAATTAACTAAATCAAGGTTCTCACAAAAGGGAGGAGATGGTAGAAAACAAAGTATGAAAAAATTAAGTGTTTCTGTAACAGTGATCAACCAAGCACTAGCAGGATGTTGGACAGGAAGAATCTGGAAATTTTATGAAAAGAAAGGGGGGAAAGAGCTAAAATGTATTGGACAGTCATAACCAAAGACAACTACAGACATTATTCCATACAGTCAAAAGGCCTAAGGGAGTAGGATTGGGTAATGGGTTTGGCACTGCAAAAGGACACATCTTTTTCTCTCGGCACACAGTTACCAGCAGAACTCATTGCCACAGGACTTTGTGGGAGTTAAGAAAATAAGAGGTCTCAAAAAGAATTACTGTCACTTGAAGACAGTAGGTCTAATAATACCTGTTAAACACCAGGATCTGATGAAAACTTCCAGGGCTGGACATCCCCAATAAACCTAATGCTGGAAGCTCAGGGATGCAGCAGTCTTAACTATGTTCTTGCTCCTAGTATGTAGGACTTCAGGTGCTATCTTGAGTGGCCTTCATATGGCCACTTTGGATAGTCATATATCAAACAGGCTGATTATCTCTGCAGCAACCAAGTCCATCTCTTCATTTTTTCCCCTTTTGAAAACATTTCTGAACATGCCTTTATTATCGAGGGAGAATGGGAGAGGTTCAAGACAAGCAAATGCAAAATTCACCAAGGCCACCATTCCTAGGTTGGTTTATTAGCCTAGGGTGCTTCCTTATTTACAACATGGAAAGGTAATGTCAGTCTCCCTGTGAAGACCATAAGAAGCAGGGATGGAGTTTAGTCTCATCTAAAAAGCCCAAAGGTTCTTCCTTACTAGATTATGGAAGCAGTCCAGACTCCATTGGAATGGGGAAGAGCTGTGCATGGCAGGGGCAGCAGAGCAGGATAAAGTAGTATTGATTTACAAAGTTTTTGATTCAGAGTCCAGACAAGCATGCATTGAGTTTGCATGGAATTCTCTTGTTACCACTACTGTCACTTTACATCAACCACTCTCACTACTCCCTTGCTCCAGGTGAGCTCTGAAATCAGGAGAGGACTCTGTACGTCCTCCCTGACAACTACTGCACCTAGTGCAGCAACGTCCTTAGCAGGAGGACCTTGAGCTTTCTATTACTTATATCTATTTAGGAGACATTAGAGCAGACTGAAGCTTCTACTGCCAGAGAAGATCAAGTGGAGAGGCTCAGAGCTGACTCTGGGCACCTGAGAAAGCAATCTCCATTTGCCTAACCAGTCAGGCAGGAGCTCCACGTGCCACCTTAATCCCAGCTCAAAGGCAAAATTCCTGGGAGCTCTCCTTGCAACAGGAGAAAGCAGAGCAATCTTTCATCCAGCATCTCAAGGAAGCTTGTTTCACAGAAAGCTCTGCCAGGCTTTCTGCAATATATCCTACAGCCAGGCCTGTCCCCTTGCTTTCCCCACCAAGGAACATTTTGTTCGAAGACAGCTAATGACCCGTTTACATTTGCCTATAAAATGATATTAGGTTATTTCTCCCCTCGTCTTCTACCACTTGGCTGCCTCTGGTTTGCAAAGCTTGTCAGGGCTAATTAAATTGGCTTTCTCATTGAGGGATTTTTTTCCTCTTTGCATGTGTTTTCTCTTCTGAGCATAGCACAGTTTCAACAGTTTTTTGATGCTGTTGTTGTTCTTGACAAGAGCTGCTGTTATGAAACACATCCTCATTGCCCTGCCAAGGCCCCAACCAACTGAGAACCGGCTGTATTTGACGCAGGAACAAAACTGAGACCACTTGATACTTGGGGCACTGGACATCTTACTCAATCTGCAAGGGAGCTGGGAAAAGGGATGAGTTTCTCCTCCCTCCCCTTCCCTTTCAACACACTCATTTGTTCCTGCAGAAACAGTCTGTTTCTTTTCCAGTCTTCCCTTTTTTCTAATTTTATCCATATGCAGTCCAAGATGGACATGGAAAATTACCTGCCCATTACTCTCAGCAGATGCCTGACATCAGTCAGGTCAAGAAATTGGTCTGGGGACTCAAGCTGTCCCTTGAACCGTTTTGCCAGGGCCAAAGCCCTGAGTGGATGGCAGTGAGAACAGAGCAATCCAGTGCCAAGTTTCAAAGCCAACAGAGGGCAGAGATCCACAGCTGATCATGGAGCCAAATGCTTCAGGAGAGCACGCTCTCTTCCAGCACACTGGGGAATTTGACGTCTAGGGGAAGAGACTGCAGATCCCCTACCAAGCAAGTCCTCCTTCCCAATGGAGAGAGAGTGCCTCAGCCTTGAGGGGGTCCACGTCAAGATCACAGCTGGTTTGGGTGGTCTGGGCAATAGTTTCTCTTCCCCACTATGCTCCCCAGTGTAGCAGCTCATTTATCAGGGAAACATGCCAGGAAGCCAAGGTGGTGGGAGAGTTGGACCACAGCTGTGCTCCCAACAGTCCTCTGCTCAGATGGGGCTTACTACTCACCATCACAGCTTGGCTGGATCCAGGGACCATTCACAGGACCATCCACTCTTACATCCCTGCAGACAAGCCCAGAGATTTTTCACTTATGTCAGTGTTTACATCCTGGAAAAGATAAAAGGGATGCCCTGGGTGCCAGCTCAAGAGCGGTGGGAGGGAGATGACTACACAAGCCACACCACAAGGTACAGAAAAATGACAGGTCACAGAATGTAGCTTCCTTCCTACGCTGGCACAAGAGATGTGAGCAAAGCCTCCCCTCCAGGGCCTGCTCAGGGGAAGCACTTCAGGGCATTGGCTGCCCCAGAAGAGATGCTGGTCCCTGTTGGACTCCCTCACAGTTGGCTTGGACCACAAAGACATTGTCCAGGCCTCACCCTTGTGGAGCTCTGGACGGCTCCCTGAGGCTTGGGCACCACAGGCTGACCTTGGGAAGCCCTTGCACCCCACTGAGAGCTCAAGCACCATTTTAGTTAATGAGGATGACCTGTTCTACAATATACCCAGTCCCGCCAACACTGAGAAAGAAAAACCAAAATAGTTCAAAGGAGGTTGCACTTTTTAACCCGAAGCTTTGTCTTAGCCAAAGCATCAAGCTGAAGAGCCCGTGGAGGCTGCAGGGGATGAACATGAGAGCATGTCCCAGCAGCATTGTCATCACCCTGCTCCATAGCACCTTCCTCCTGCCTCTTTGCTAAATGATTCTTTAAAAACTCTCTGTATTTTTCCCCTGCAATGGATTTTTCCCCTGTGTCTCAGGCAGCCTGACTTAAAAGACCTAAAACCCAGATTAGATCCTCTCTGCAAAAATACCCTGTGGCTGAGACAGGATATCCTCCTTGTTACATTTAAAGTGAGGCCTTCCTCCCAAAAAATATTACAAGCTCCTTTTTCAAACTCTAATCCTAATCTGGTCTCTGTGATCCACTCCAAAACCACCTCTGAGCTCCACAATGCCACAGAATTTATGTCCCAAGGGAAAGAACATCTCTGAGCTCTGGGTCCATCCTCTACTGAGCCATACAAACACAACTGCAGGAAAGAGGTACAATCCGTTACTCTTTTTCTTACAGCAGCTCATATCTAAAACTTCTCTTGTAATCCAGCAAACGCTGTCCCACCATAGAGAAAACCACCATGAGATTCCTTAGAACAGAGCCTATGAATGTCCCTACTGATGTGTATGTTACTGTCTCCCCATCTGGAAAGAGAAAACTGACTATGTCATTGCATGCAAGACATTTTCTGGAGCGCTGGCTGTATTTACTTCATCTATCCAAAACCCATTTTACAAAACTCCAGCAGCAAAATCAGAGGAACTGAAAAGAGGTTTTTTGGTGTCAGAAACAAAACCAAGAATCCCAAGTCAGCTTATTTGAAGACTGATAGTAAAAGCTCGTATGTTTTGAGAGTTTGACAGCGTACATGAAAAGAAGGGATGAAATTGTAGAAGGGAAAATTCAAGAGGGAAACTGGTGACAGGTGTATTGATAAATTATGAGAGATAGAAACACACCGCTCTTCCTCTCCTAACTTGAGCTAGGCAAGGGGCATGGGTGATTGTTAGACATGCACCAACCAACCTTGCCTCTGGCTTAAGCTCAAGGGAGGATTTTGGTCCTTGGGCTGGTGTTGTGTAAGGTATGAAGTGGTCATCTCAAGCCTCACCCCTTGGGTTTGGTGCTGGGGATGAATATTGCCTCTTCCCTGCTATTGAAGTGTCTCAAAGGGACAGGCCCAGCGCGCAACAAGTGAGTCAGAGCTGCTTGTGTTCCTGCAAGCTTCTGAGCTCCAGGAGGCCTACCTTTTCAGCCAGGGTCTGAACCATCCATCTGCCATGGATGGCAGCAGCTGTCTCTGGACTAACTCATTAAAATTTCTCTTAAAGAACACCAGCAGGTGCAACTGCCCTGCTGTCAGGAACCCAGCCCAACTCATTTCAGTGGAAATCCCCTTAAGGAGGAGGCAGTTAAGTGACACAGAAATCAAGCTTATCGAAGTCCAAGTAGGGGTAATCAGAGTTTCCTCTGACTGCAACAGCCAGAGCACACGCCTTGTTAATGCCTTTTTTGTCTTAGAGGCAAATAAACCCGTAGAGAGGGTTTATTTTGGCAGCTGCAAAGTGTTTTAAAAATATGTTTTACTGTATGAATTGCATAGACGACTGGAGAGAGCCAAAGTTACTAGAACAAGGCAGCACAGGGATGCTCTAACAGGAGAGCCGAATGCTCACTTGGCAGAAGGCCACTCAGCTCCAGTGAATGCAGTGGCACTGCTCGGCTTTATACGGAGAAACTGGTCCCAATTCATTGTTTGGCATTTCATTTTGGGGTTTTTTTTCCTGACATTTCCTTTGGGCTTCTCATGGTCAATCTACAAAATAGTGGGGTTTTTAGATGTCACAGTAGTATGTGGTTATCATCAAACTCAGCCACAGTCCATAGCTGTTCAGCAAGTCATGATGGACTCTTCAGTAGTTCACTCTTGGTGTCAGTATGTTTCTCTCAGCTCTCATATCCAAAAGACTCAGAACGGATCAGGCAGTTCAAACAGTTCCAAGGGCAAGCTTGGAAGTGAGGGTCTCTGTTTGCCAATGACCATGTGAACAAGTTTTTTCCCTTCTCCCAGCACCTCTTCCACAAAAGCATTAGAGTGCTAAAACCCTGAACCAAGGAGATGTCTTCTGGTTCATGGCCACTGGATGTCAGTGACTTATCGATTAATCGAAAATAATGACAGATTTAAGTAGCTAGCCAAATCTTAACAATGCATACCTCTCTTGCATGCGAGAGAAATATTGCTCTGGATGCATGGTGTCCTTCCTAGTGTCCACACACTGCAGATTGGAGTCCATGAGCCATTACTGATGGTGTCCTAGAGATGTAGTTCATCAGTCCTCCATCAGCAGGTGGGAATCTGCTCACAAAACTCTTCCCTGGCAGGGACAAACACATTCCTCTCTTTGATTGCAAAAGAAATCATGAAGTGTGACTAAAAGCAGCTCCATACATTATGCAAAAAAAATCTTTAAAGAGAGCAAACCGTTGGTAGAACAAAAAGAAACAACTACATCAGCAGTAAATCAGGCATCCTTGGCATGTCTCAAGCCACACACAGCTAGGATCATCCGGTGGCAGCGGGCACGCTAATACATCCAAAAGCATCTTGCTCTGGCCACCAGCATGCCACAAAAGCTCTCATGTCCCTGTTAAGAAAGGGCCCTGTGGGTGACACTGATGAGGGCAAGTAGTACTTGAAGATAGCACTTAGCAAGCAGCTGTCATAGCTCTCACTTCAAAATCATCTCTCTCCCACTGTAACATAACCAGGGACCTACACCATCACTCAGCCAACTGCAAGACCCACCTTATGTCTTCAGACACCTCTGCAGGTGACTGCAGAGGGCTAGCTACACCTTGACTATACAGATCAGCACAAAGATAACTTTGCATTAACTCTTTGCATCTCAGCTTTAGCATGTCTCTCTCAGCTTTGCAATCGCAGGGATACCACCTATAGCAATTCTTATGGGGAGCTGAGGAGCAGGGATTCCCCTCACTGCATTTGCAGCATGCACATCTTAGGCTCCAGCACGCACCTGGGGCTTTCTGATTTCAGCTGTGGAAGCAGCAAAAGAGCTGAAATGTACTCATTGTGTTGCTATTGGTCGCTCAATCTTCTCTCCCCCAATTCTTCCTCCTACCACCCCCACTTCGTTCCACATTTTTCACGTTTCTGGGGATTGTTTTTCACCTTCCAATGCTTTCTGGAGCTTGCCCAATAGAAATAAATGCAGCCTGTCCATTGTTGGTGGGGCGAGGAGCAGGAGGTTACACTCGGTAAATTTAGCCTCCCACTGACAGATTTATCTTCCTTAATCAGAACCAAGTGTAGTTAGCGAGGTTTGTTTTTGTAGACTGAACTTCCCCAAAGTCAGTGCACGCACACCTCCCCCTCCCTTCCCAATTACATAAATATTTCTAGTCAAGAGCTAATTTCCTGCAGTGTGTGCCAGTGCTCTCTCCAAACAAACAAAACAAAGACAACACATAAAAAACTTTTGCATTGAGAGGGGAGCTTGTCCTAATAAAAGTCCAGGAATGAGAAGATGTCAGAGAGTCTTTTCTCTGTTCCTCCTTCATTTGCACATGTAAAATAAAGCAGACATGGGGAGTACCTCTCCAGCCTGAAAACACAGGTTGTCCTGGTAGACCTCAAAAAGCCTTGTATAACTGCACTGAGAGGTCAGGATGCTGGCGGATGTTGCCTTTACTGGCTCTAGACGAACTCATCTGGACTTCACCAGACCTTGCCTTTCCAGCATAACCAAGAAAGTCCCTTTTAGCAAGCACAGCCTCAGCATCTCACAACAGCTGGCCACATGTTGCCTAATGCAGGTACTGAGCCTTCACAGATACCGTGATTTGTCTCTCCTCCTTTTGCAAAATTCCATTTCACTCAGTCAAAGGGAACTAAAACCTTATGCAGAAACTAAACCATTGGGCAGGCAAGCCTGACAGATTCACCAGGAGTTTCATGCAGCTTTCCCACTTAAATCAAGATTGTCTGCTCTTGTCCTTTCCTCATCCTACATTCACATGTTGGCGCCACCAAAGTATCCCATCCTGCCACAGCTTGTATCAGCAGGGAGGCTGATCTATCCAGACCTTGACTCCACAGTCTTCTCCTGGGAACAATTTGGAGGATAAGTGGTAAGAGAGATTTTGTGGACATGTTCCTTCACGGGGCTCCTCCTCTACATCTGTCCACAATCTTGCTTTAACGTTTCCCTTTCATTTTTCTTCACATCATGCTATTAATTAAGAACATTTCTAACATGTGCCAGCCTGGAAAGGAATGTGCTGCAATGACCATTTTTCTTCTGTTCCAGTTTAAAGGACTGTTTTTATTGAGCCCCTAAATGCAACCAAGCCCATAAAGAATAGATCTGAAGAGAAAAACTTGAATTTAAAACTCCAGTCAGGTTCCATAAACTCCCATTAGATCTCAGACAGGTGGACCATGTGAAGGACAGCCATGACTTCAGCACCTTTTTGCTCATGCATGTCATGCATGAGAAGCCTGGTTAGTGTAACTGAGTAATGTTTCTTCCTTCAGGCCATGCTGGTTGCCAGTCAGACGAAAAAGCAAGAAACAAGGAGGGTATCTCTAATCCCATTATGATGCCCCATGGTCATCAAACACTGCTATCGGATGTGTCAGCACAGGCCAGCTCAGGATGACCCATAACAAGAGGAGATACTGCAGGCTGCAGCACCCAAAAAGATCAGGTCTAATCATGGTCCCTTTTTGCCTTGACACTTACTAATTTGTCTGAGATCCATTTGGACAGGGGCCATAATTAAAAAAGAAGTTTGCTCAGACTTAGTCCATGGAAACCATCAGAAAAGGTTGCTTTGCTGTTGTGCACTGCTAACATGTACCCCTTGATTTGCTTTCCTTTCTTTCTGGAAACAGGAAATGAAGAGGATCTGGGAGGATAAGATAAGGTATGTAATAAATTGACTTCTTATAAGTCTCTTGGTTTTGCCACTGCTGCCTCGGTTTCTGCTGTAACGTGGTGATGAGCTTCAATAGCTTGGTTTCTGCCATTCATCAGCTCCAACATCCGCGGCAAATCCCAGGCAGGTTCCTTGTTCCTTATGCTCAGCTGGTACAGTGGTGGACAACTGCCTACTGAGAGACCCCGTGCCCCCCATCGCATCTGATCTGCCTGCTGCAGGACAGCTCAACACGAGACACAGCTCCCAGCCTCCTGCCAGCGCAGCACAGCACAGGCAGCACTGCAGCAAGCCCAAATATGCTTTCCCAGGACTGCACCAGGACCTGATCTTGCCCCAGCAGACTGCAGGGTTAAATACAAACATGACTGGATACTAAGTCAGACCTTTGAAAGAGCAAGACTCAAGTGGATGGATGAATCTTGGTCAATCTTGTAACCCTGGTTTTGTGCAACAGACTCTGGACGATTTTCCAGAGGAGCTGTAAAGTCTCAGCCCCTGCCCTCTGCAGAGCAAGAAGGTAGCAGAGAGAGGTCCATTTCATTTGACACCTGGAAAAGAAAAAGAGACTGTCACGCTTCCCAGGAGTCAGCTTTGCCCATGTACAAAGCCAGGAGGAACCTCTGCATCACTTGCTCTCAGCTACCCCTCCTTCCTACCTCTGATTATTGGAAGTACTGTCCTTGCACACATTTGCCCTTGAGGGAATCAAGACAGGTGTTTGCCACCCTCCATTTCTGTCTGCAGTTGATTTCCTAAGCCCACATAACAGCACACTAAAATCCTGACCAAGGGTTATTCTGCCCTAAAGCCAGTCAGCTGGCACTGTGGCACTTGTGGCATATTGAAAGGGTCTTAAAAACAGCTTTAAGGATTGCAGAGCCCTGGAACAGGCTGTCCAGAGATGTGATGTCCCTGTCTCTGGAGACATTCAAGTATCATCTGGACACACTCCTGTGTCTGCCTTTGAGCAAATCCTGGCAGGCAGGCAGCTGGGGAAGGGGATCAGGATGGTCTGGAGCTGCTTTGGGCCAGGGATGCAAATGGCTATGGCCAGAACAATGAACGTGGGTCCAGTGGACTTTGGTTTGGATGAGCGATGTACGAAGGTCTGGGTTTCACTCCTTGGTGGAACTAAAACATAGCTCAAGCCTTGGTGTTTTTTCACAAAGGAGAATCACTGCTTCCCACCAGCTTGAGTAACCTCGCTGACTGTGCCTCTGTGGTCAAGCAGCAGCTGGGTACAAAGGTGGCTGCACCCCAGAGTTGGCCTGGGAGCAGCACTCGGGCTGTGGCTTGGGTTCCCTGCAAGCGAGGCAGTACGGATGCACAGCAAGGCAAGAAGGGAGACAGAGGAGGCCAGGCTCTGCCCAAGTGACCATCGTTTCCCAAAGCTGCTTCTCACCCTGCCGTCGGCTCCCAGAGCTCCTGCCAGCTTCCCCAGAGGTTTTTGCAGCCTCTCGGTCCCATCTGGGTTGCAGAGGGATGGTAATAGCACATCACGCTGCCCACTGTGCCATGCAGCCGGCAGTGCCAGCCTGCAGCATCCACTGGCAGGATCCCTGTTACCATGGCAATGCTGTCAAGGTTCAGATAACATTTTCCTCCATCCCGATTTCGGCTTTCGCTTTGTTTTTCCCCCCTCTTGGTGCTTCACTGGCCACGCTGGTGCAGTCTGTCTTCCATAGGCAGCCAGAAAAGGGTTAGAAAGCTGCTCTGCCATCAGGACTGTGGGCACATCGCACGAAGGCCTTGCTCAGGAATAACATCAGTAGATCTTCTGTCACAACAGAGGTAAAGCTGAAATCAGCAAGCAGATACTAATAAATCCTCCACCGTCTCTTCTCATTAGACTTAATTACAGGAAAACCCAAAAGGCCTGGAACATTTTTGTTAAGTGACAGAGATTTTAATTTTTGTTGTTTGTTGTTTTTTTTTTTAAAGAAAAGTTCACCATGCAGAGGGGACAGCCATGGGGACAGCATCTGTCAGTGCTGGACCTACTATGGGCACTGCTCCCGTGCTCAGGCCCACTGGCAGCTCCTCAGCTCCCTATCCTCTCTGTGCTGGACCCCTCCATCTGCAACTCTCCTCTCCAGAGGGGCGGCAAGGCAGGTGACACCTGCCTGTGTCATACCTGCAAGGACAGCCCACCCCAGTGTCCAGCACAAGCCACCTGGGCAAGCAGGAAGCCCCACAGGAACATCTCCCTGGGGCCATGATCCCTTTTCATTCAGGTGCTATTTCCCCATGGCCTCCATCAGGCTTCTCCATAGCTGTATCTGGACATCAAATATAGATACAACCCAAACCACTTCAGCAAAAATTCCACTTCTCCCTACCACAAATAGGCATTTTCAGGGAATATCACATTTTTTTCCTTACCCATCTCCAAAGGAAGAAGCTGGGAAAGCAACTAATTATGAGTGGTCTAGCATCATCTGCATCCCAAGCTGTTAGCTAGCTGATGAGTTCCTAAATTATCTTTCCTCTCTGCTGAACTATGGCTTCAGATGCAAAGGGACAATGCCTGCTCCCCAGGACAGCTGGGCAGTGCCAGAGACTCCACTACCAGAGGTTGCTCACACCCAGGGAAGAAAGCCAGAGGCAAGGAGCTGCTAGAACTGGGGGAGGCAGGCAGCCGTACCCACCTCACCACCCTCAGAGAGTGGACAAGGTGCGTAGGAACAGCTGCTGCAGCAAACCTGAGCACAGAGGTTGCTGCTCAAATACCTTTCTGAGGCTCACTATTGCTTGCAGAGAGGGGAAGAGAAGGAGAGGAGGACAGCTGGGACCATTAAGGTGGGCCAAACAGAGCCTGTCATCCAGCTCTCATTTCCAGGCAGCAGAAAAGATGAGGCCAGAAAACTAAGAGCCATAAAGGCAGGTTGCAGCTATGGTGCCGGGTGGGATGCTAACAGAACATGGCTTGGCACTGTGCAAAAGAGAAGGTGATGACCTGAGCCTCCCAGAGCCACAGAACTGACTGTCCTGGGACTTTCACACAAAACTACCGGGGCTCTTTACTCACCTCTTCTGCTCCAGCCTGGATATTTCTGAGGAAACACAGTACGTGGCCATGTTTTGCTCACCTGCTTTATGACTCCCCATGACATCTTCAGCGATGCATCTCCAGCCAGTTGAGTTAGCGGGGTACAGCTCCTGATTCCTGCCAGTTTTGTGAAAAGCAGACAGTGGGGGTGAGAGGAGCCAGGCTGACTCCCTGGCTGAGGAAAGAGCTGAATTGGTCATTACCAGCAGATATGCGACATGACAGGAAAAGCTACAGTGATATTCATGAGGCGTTTGGTGAAACATCCCAAGCTTGCTTGATCCTGGCCTGGGGAGGTTGTTCATACAATAGCAGTAGGGTCACCTTTAGCTGGGGTCTTCAGCCTCCTTCCTGCAAAGACATTGCTACCCGATCCTCGTGCACCTCAGTTCTTCAAGTCTGGGGTGTGATAAGACAGGGGTGAGGGACCTTTCTGCAGTAAGCAGAGGCTGGAGTGAGTTGAAGGCACTACATACACAAACAGGCTCAGTGGGCACCCGAGCACCGCAGTGATGCTCCAGCTGCAGCAAACCCTCTCTCAGAAAGCCCAGACCTGCTTGCTGTCAGCACAATGTGGAAACCCTCCAAAACGGTAATGCCTTTCCCTCCTGCAACCCATCCTGTGGCTGAGACCAGCTTGAGCTCCTAGCACCAAGGATTCAGAAGGCCAGGGACTTCTCAGACCAGGGCCCACACTTCCATTTCTCACAGCCCCTGTGAGATTTTCCTGCCATACATCAAGTCAACCCATTTTTGAAACTAGTTGCTTGGCACCCATGACATCCTACAGCAAGCAGGTCTGCTGCTTAATGGCACTTTTTCTGTTACCAAAGAAAGGGAGTTACCTTTTCTGCATCCACTGGACGGCTGCAACCAGGAATTGGTTGGTATGCAGTTGCACAAACCATGGCCCAACTCCTCTGGCAGGTCTCTGATCCAGGCCAACAGGCAATGGAACTGCTCCACACAAACAAAGTAGAGGAGGTAGAGCAGCACTGTGTGCAATTACTAACTGAGAGCCCTGATTAAACAGGTGGCTCAGACAACTGAAATGATCATAGAATCATAGAATGGTTAGAGTTGGAAGGGACCTTAAAGATCATCAAGTTCCAACCCCCCTGCCATGGGCAGGGACACCTCTCCCTACAGCAGGTTGCTCAAAGCCCCATCCAGCCTGGCCTTAAACACTTCCAGGGATGGGGCATCAACAACTTCCCTGGGCAACCTGTTCCAGTGCCTCACCACCCTCACAGGAAAGAACTTCTTCCTAATATCTAATCTAAATCTCCCCTTTTCCAATTTAAAACCACTCCCCCTTGTACTGTCACTACACTTCCTGACAAAGAGTCCCTCTCCACGACAGAGTCCCTCTCCAAGTGATCTCCAAGCGATCCCTTATCCAAACACTGAAGCTCATGGAGATGAGTGCTGTCCTGCTGGTGCTTGGGGTTTTTCTCGTTGCCATCCTCGATTTACAAGAGTAGTACTTTGGCAAACACTCCGAGGATACTGATGAGCTGATGTTGGGACATCATTCCAGGAAAGGCAATCCATTTATCAAAGTGCTTGCCGCTCCCAGTTCAAGGCAGGTGAAGTACTAACAAATATCAAGCAAAGCGAGTGAATCAGACGCCAAAGTATCTTAATAAATAAAAGGCTACTTAAAAAAAAATATATATATATATATCTGCAGATGCTTGTGCCAACCTTTCTTCTCCAACAGCAGCTCTGGGCACTGGCATTTTGCATTCCCATTTCTCAGGGACAACCCACTGGAAGAAAATCCTTGTCTTTACATTGCAAAATCCAAACTGTAGAAAAGCCTGCTGAAATGAAATCGCGATCATTGTTTTACTGGGCAAAAAACAGTGCAGAATCACATCCAGATCTGAATCAGAGCTAAACATGCCCAGCTCCATGTTCCCAAGCTGACATCCTGAAGGCTAAAAGTCCAATCTACACAGCGGGCTGCACAGACATGGGCCAACTGAAAAGTAAGTGCTGCCTGGCAAAGAAATGAGCTGCTAATTTATTGAAGCACTCTGCAAAATAAGTGCATTTGGAACCCTTCAGCTGTCCTGGGTTTGTGCCTTCCTGCAGGAGTACGACTTCAAGAAATGGGATGTAAAGGGGAGTGCAAAACCAAAGAGATCTTTGAAGTTGGTGCAACAGAGCACACAATCAAATCCAACAAGACTCCCAGCTCCCACCCCACACAGACAACGCGTCACAGCTCCCATGGACAAGCAACTAGGAAACAGATCAGCCCTGTTTGTTTTCGCAGAGGTGAGAAACACCTCCAAAGCTGGGATTGTCTTCTGTTTCTTCAGACAATTTGCTCACAGCAAACAGCACATGGAGATGGGACACAGGGAGGGAAGAGCACCCACTCCATCCTCTCCTCTTGGTAGGTGGGGTGGATCCCACACCGTAGTGAGTCCTTGCCACCAATGTGGGTGCCTGCTCCCTTCCATCCAGCATGGGAATAGCGAGCTGGTTTGGGAAGGGCTGTGGAAGTGCTGAAGGCAACTACAACAGAGATCTGGTCTCTAACGTACACTGGTGAGAGCAATTTTGGCAGGATTCTTGTGGCATGAACTATGGAGGAACAGGTTGCTTTCAACCTTCCTCTACAGCTGTGACAAGAAAGATGTGATTCCTACCATGATTACAACAGTTTTAGGGAGCTGCAAGGTGAAAAAAAAATAAATCAAGGAAACAAAACAAATCCCCAAAGACTGAAAGTATAGGAGCATTTTATCTGGATGCTTCTATGGAAAACATACCCAACACAAAACAAACCCCAAAAACCTCAGAAGCGGGTATAACTACATAAACACAAACCCCACCTTCCTGAGCAAATTGAGACCCACGCAGGCTCCCAACAACTGCAGCACAATGCTATTTGCTAGGGTTGATGAACTAGGGCCTGCCTTTTTCTCAATCCTTGCTTTTCAGAGAACACTTGGCGGCTTTTTGCCCCAGCTCCTTCAGCAAGAACAGGAGACTGGTCCTGTGACAGCCACCAAGTAATTTGCTTCTGATGTTGATAGAGGAACAGCGCAGTGCATTGCCTGCTCCCAGCCCTCAGTGCTCTTTCTGTTAAGAGCTGTGAGTTTCAACAAGTCTTGGTCTTGGAGCTCAACGAGAGGAGAGCAGGGTTGGGGTGCAGCCCAGAGGTGTCCACCAGCATCACCTCCCTGCTAAGCATCTGCAGTGCAGGCATCCTCTCCCACACTGAATCTCTGCCAGCATCTGCTCCTACAAAAGCCGCAGCCAGCCTGTGGAGCATGCCCCAGCTCCCCGGGGTTCTCTGCTGTGCTCTCCTCAGCTGGGCTGGCTGTGGAGGTGAGGAGCAGGCTGCAGAGCCCACTCAGTGCGGCAGTGACCTCTAGTGACGTTTACAGGACACTTTTCGGTCCCCACATCTGGGAAGCGACATAGACGTGGCCACAGACTGCCCAAGGAGGACGCTGTCCTTGTGAAGCAAGTCCCAGTTGAGTGGGTGGTGGCACTGGTGCTCCTGGGTGGCACTACATGGCCTGGATGGAGAAGACAGTCCCCATCACGATGCCCTGGCTTATCACCCAGCCTCCTTCTGTTCCTCACAACTGGGCCGGAGCATCCCTTCTTCTTTTGCCCAGGCACCTGTTAAAGTCCGAGGGGTGGAAAATTTAGCAGTCATGCATTGCTGATAATTGCCCCTTGGTCCTGCTTTACCAAAAGACAGATTTCCCTTTCTGCTCAGGTGAGTCAGCGTTGGCTCTGGAAGGGATTTCCTCTTGGAAACCCTCCACTGAGCTGCTGTTGCCTTGTCAGTGCGTCCTGACCTGCGCAGGCATCCTCCAGACAGAGGCACAGGAGGGTGCAGAGCCCAGGGACACTAAGCCACTCTGGTAAATTGCCACAGCCCTTGTCAAGCATCCAGGGATGGTGTCAAGGGACACAGAGCACTTTAAGCTGTAGGAAATGAGCACATGCAAGATCTGCGCTTGAACAAGATGCAGCATCTCCACTGGGGCAGCCACCTCCGCATCAGGGAACTGCTGAGGGGACGCTGTGGTCTCCAGTGATGTACCAAAGCAGGAATTGATCAAAGAACGGGGCCAGGACGTATCCGCGCCACAGGCTTCTGTTGGGGCGCTGCGGTGGCACACCCAGGGAGCGTGGCTGGGCCTCGGGCTTGGGAGTGTGAGCAGGGAGTGCAAGCAGGGAGCACTTGGACTTCAGACACAGCATGATGAAAAGCAAAGAGGAGGAAGCAGCCTGGACTGCAGAGGAAGAAAGGACTGAGGAGGGAATGAGTGCGATCCCATCCCCATCATCCCCAGCCCCTGCTCTGCCACTGGTTCCCAGGCGCTCTCACAGCACTGGCACTCACACAAGGACAGAGGAAGGATGGGATCACTGCTCTGCCACTCCAACAGCACAAAGAAGGGCTCAGAACTCTTTTTGTTAGAGCTGGCTAGTTTCCCTCCTCCCACCAAGTGGGTCTTCTCCGTGCCTGTCTCCATCTTCCTCTTGGGCCATCTCCTAGATCAAGGTTGTTGCACAAAGCCAGAGTAATTGCCCTGCCTTGGAGGGCTCTTCTGAAAATCACTGCATTCAAGAAAATGTGTCTTTGAGGTCCTCTGATGCCCAGCAGTTGGGGCCATCCCAGTCCCAGGGACAGAGCTTGTATTCACGCTCCGCAAACAACAGAGCATTCAGCAGAAATGAAGAGACAGTAAATTCAGAAGTGATGAAAAAAAAGCATCTTTTTACACAATTTGCCTTGGGGAACTCAGTCATATGATGTGGCCAAGGGCAGGGACTTGTGGGATCAAACAGCT
Source organism: Thinocorus orbignyianus (assembly GCA_013400375.1). NCBI lineage: Eukaryota > Metazoa > Chordata > Aves > Ciconiiformes > Thinocoridae > Thinocorus > Thinocorus orbignyianus. Next base: position 274,669 of record VXBW01002014.1, on the reverse strand, counting down.
GCTGAGCTGACCCTGCATATTTCTGTTATTCATACCAAAAAAATAAACTCCATACAAATGGGGAAAGCCTGCCGAGTGAACCACACACAAGCACCAAAAAATCACTCTGGCTGTTTTGCCCATGAAGCACCACACTGGAGAAGACTTCCCAAGGAGAGACCACCTCTTTTTGGGAACAACCTGGATGAGGACTGCAGGACTTCATGCAACTTTCCCTGAGGCTCCTGGTACCAGCTGATGCTACCTTGGTTGAGTCAGAAGAATCCTTTGCTAGTGACAGTGGCCACCAGCACTCCCATCACAAGGGTGGGTATCAGGAATTGTTCCTTCCAGCCACTCCTAGAAGATTTTACTTGTACTCAGCCTGACCCCCCAGATTCCCATGCCACTTCTGGAAAGATCTTGGCTCCCCATCTCTGCAGCTGCCCTGCAAGGAGCTGCAGCCAGCATTCACTCCAGGTGCTGGGCTCAGGTGTAAGGGCAACTCCAGACCACCTCCCAGCCTCTCAGGATGGCACCATCAGGCGTGGTTTAAGGTCACGGCCTGGTTTGGTCCTTCCCTTTTCTAAAGTTGATGCAATAAATGGGTCTACAGCTGCAGCATGGTTGATTATCAAAAATGGCACTGGAGATGTGAAAACATGTATGGATATGAATACAGAGTCAGTCAGGAAGACCAACCCTACTTCCCAGTCCCATTTTACATCAAGGCTTTGATTTTTTGCTTAAGGTGCAATGATTTCTGAGATCCTAAGACATGCTAAGATTTGTTAATAGAAGTACAGTGGGCGAGACAGACCAGCTTGTGCTGGGAACTTGTAATAAAACATATTCTCTACCTTTTAAATAGCAGAGGGAGAATGCAGGAAATGGCTCTAGACATATGGGTGCAGCAAAATGTTACCTGCAAAGAACCAGTACACCAGGAAAAGTCCTCTTCAGCTACTGCAGTGTCTGTATTATGACTTACAGCATGTTAACACTTTCCTCAGGTGCCAGCGCTGCAGATGGTGGGTACTGGAGAGCACAGCTTGGCCAGGATGAGGGACACAGCTGGAGCTTTCCTTGCTGGGTTGAGCTGCCCTGCAGCAAGCTCTGCCCTGCAGTCCCGCTCCAGGCCTGAGGACAGGCAGAGGATTTTTTGAGCTGCATCACCTTGGTTCTGCACTGCAAAGGAGCCGGGGAAGCAAGTGTGAGGGGAGGTCAGATAAACCAGCTCTGAATCACTGCAGGTTTGCGGGGTGTTTTTTTTAAAGCTGGTCAGATAAATGTTTTGAAAAGACATATTAAATCCACGGCTGCTTTCTCCAGGGAACAATCAGAATGATTTTATTTGGCCAGAGCACAGTAACAGGGTCAGGCTGTCAGCTTCTATTAAGACTTGGATGTGCGTCACTGAATGGAAAGTGCTTCGCTGTATTGCTTCTCATTAGATTGCTTTATGATAAATTTAATCATTAACTTACTACACTTGGCCTCTCTGAAGGTTGTAAGGCTGGCTCTGCAGCTGCCCCAGCAGGCTGCAAACCAAATTCCTTCCCCTGGGAAGGGCAGCTTCACCATGGCAGTACCTGGCTCGCAACAGCCAATGTCTCAGCAAAGCTGCTGCTGGTTCACAGCAACGGCCTCTCCCTGTTGCCCAGCACTCACCCAGGCAGATTTTTTTTGGTAACTAAGGGGTAACTCAGGTGCTTGACAGCTCCACCACATGTTGCTGCCTCACATTTCCATGCAACCCCTCATGCTTGGGACACAAGCCTTGCCCTGACTCCTGCACTGCCCTGAGGGCGTCACCAAAACGAAAGCTCCCCCCTACATTATTATTTTTTTTAAGTCAAGCTCAGCAGCTAGCTCTTGCCCAGGCTTAATACTAGCAGCTGGCCTTTGGAGAAGCACAAGGTATTAGGTCAGTCCTATGAGACAGCCCTGGTTATTCAGCACCTCCAAGCACAGCCCAGTTATCTTGTGTCCCCAACAGCAAGGAGGTTGAGGAGCACTCCATGCTCCTCTGTGGCTGGAGGAGCACCACAGCATGACACAGCCCTGGGAATGCAATGGCAGAGTTGTCAGCCTAAAACCCCCCGCTTGGGGATTGGGACTTTTCCCCTCTGGCTCCACAGATCAAGCTCCTTGTGACCCCTCCTACACTGCATCCAGGCATTGAAATTCCACTGCAGCTGGTGCCCGTAAATGCAAACGGAGCCCAGCACCCCAGGCACAACAATGTTTGCTGCTTCATGAGAAAAAGGAGAGACCAAGGTGCCACAATCAGATCTACGCTGGTGACCTCCCTAGGAATTCAGACAGGTCTGTCTTTCATTTTTTTTAACGCATCCAGATCAGGGACTTGCATTCTCCATCTTCATTTAAAGTAACAGAACAGTTCTTCAAACTCCTGACCGCCTCCTTAGTGGCCATATGGATGGGTAGGGAGCTCCAGACCAGCCACAATTCTATCTTCCTCCTCTACCTGAGGGCAGCTGAGAGGACAGCCAGCCTTTCCCCCAGGGACACAGGAGCGTGCTAGAAACCTCTGATCAGAGCCCCCCTGGGGCTGGCAAGGGATGAAGTGGTGAGGCCATCAGAGGGACTCACTGGCACCTCGTGGCAAAAGTGTGGGACCCACGCCACAGCAATCCAGCCCTCAGCTCCCATAGCAGGCTCATGAGAACAACACAGCCCCAGATAACGCTGGTGAGCCAGGAGGCTTGCTCTCCGTGCCTTTGGATTGTTGAGGGATTTTCTCTGGCCAAGGCAGGGGCCTCCTGTGCCTCTGCAGTTCCTCTGGATGCTGAGCTTCACCCACTCAGGCCAGTTCCAAGCGTGTCTGCCCAGCATCCTGTGGGCAACAAGGGCTTAGCACCAGCGCTTTCTGTTTTCATTTGGTTTTATGATCTCATGAACTTATCAAAGACAATTAAGCTGCCCGTGGTTGAGGCATCCCAGACAAGCTGCTAGAGTCGTCCTGCTCTTCCAGAGCTGCTTCTCCCAGGATGGGAAGGGTTCTTCCACGCAGGGCTCGGCACCATCAGCCCAGGCAGACCCTGAAATTCAGCAGCGGCTCGGCTGCAAGCCATCTGGTGTCACATTCCCTGGCCTGGGCTATACCCTCACCATAGCCCCTGCCAGCAAGAGATAAACTATGCAAATGCAAACTAAATGCAAACAAGTGCCAAGTGTATCCTGCAAGGTATTTATAGAGCTGGGTCCTGCTGGGAAACACAGGGCTGTGTTTCCAGCCACTGTTATCCCCCACCTCTAAAGGGCATCAGTGGCTTCAGCACACAACCAGATCAGCAGGTCTTTGCTGAATCCCAGCACCAGCCCTGGGATTCAGCAAATCCAAACCCAGCACCTTCTAACACGCATGATTGCAAGATAAGGCAACTTGGGTGAATTTTCTCTCCCAACAAACCAGGTGAAATTTTAGAGCCCTGGATTAATTAGTGCACAGGAACTTGGGAATATCACGGGATAGCAGCACACACATGAGCCCTGTTAGGCAAACACAGGGGCCCAGAGGCACCACAGAGGATGGGGCATGCACGCCTCCAGCTGCACCAGAGCAAGGAGCAAGCCCTTCCCACCCACAAGCCCATCTCAGGGGCACATTATATCTGAGCAAAGAAGACATAGAGAGCGGAACCAAAGGCTCTCTCGGGATGCGGTAGTTCCCCGTGCCTCAGGCTCTGCCTTTTAGGGGTTAATTACAGTCACAGCTAACAACTTCTGTCTTTGTTTACACTGGAGGCTGGGCACTCACAGCTGGCACACCCACCATCAGTGGGGAAGGGGCTGGTTTGGGCCCCACTATCTCATCTAAAACCACACACAGAGCTGCAGCCACAGACAGAAGGAGCAGCCTCCCTGCTCCAGCTGGGCTGCTCCCCTCCCAGGCAGCAACAGGGCTGGTAACACAGTTCAAAGTTCTCTCTGCTACAAAAATGGTCTTTGAGGGTAATTTGTTTCAGCTCAAAAGCAGCTGAAGTTAATTACACAGCAATGAAATATCAGGCTTTAATATTACTTCACTCCTCTTGGCTAGGCTATCCTGAAATGCTGCTCTGTTTGTGATCCAGACTTAAGTGTTTTCTGATCTACTGCTAACATCCCGGTTAAATGACTGAGGGGCAGGTAAAATGGGATCCATGACCCATCAGAGCCCAGAAGAGGCAACCAGCACACAGGGCAGAGTGTGGGGGCACCTGCCATGCACAGCCCTTGAGCTGGGTGATGGCTAGGCTGTTGGGTGCACCACCAACCTGGGACAGATTTCCTGGTCCCTCGTGCTTTCCCTCGGGGAACCCAGGCAGCCTCCAGCCCCGTGCTTTGATCTCAACTTCTGTTTGAAATTCAGACATCTCTTTGCCACCAGTGCATCAGCACTTCCAAGCGATGCTCTGTGTGGTCCGTGAGTAACGCTGCCCGTCTTGCATTCCGGGAAGTCCCCTGGCCACAGTCCGGCATGCATGCCTGTCAGTGCTTGGCCAGACAAGCTCCTACTCACTCACTTCTTGAGCAAGAACTTGAGTACCCCAGCCAAGGACACTGCAGGTGTCTCCCTCCATCCTTTCCACAGGCCTAGGAAAGTCCACTGAGAATGATGGACCTGCCTGAAGCAGGGTCCTTCAAACAGGAAAGTGCCTGCAGGCTGGCAGCCAAATGAACAAAGGTTGTCCCGCTCACCCAACAGGTGCTCTGTGCCCCTCCTGCCCTGATGCCACTTGGGCACTTCGTCCTGCTTGGGGATGACATAGAATAAGGCAACAAAGAACAGCAGGTTTGTGGACACAGAGGCCAAAGCACTTGCAAAGAGAACCTGCGTAGCCCACATGAGGGGCTGACTCATGGGTCACCACCAACCTCAGCAGAGAGGGAAATGCCAGGGTTTTTCTTGGTGTCAGTAACCAAAGCTGAGTTTAAAAAGTATCCCTAAAGTGCCCTTCCAAGACGCTAAGAGCCTTGGCTGCCCCAGCCTACTCCACAACCATCTGCAGGCCCTGGTCAGCAGCTCAGTTGTCCCTGGGCACACCGAAAGCCCATGCTCACGGCCATTATCCTCCAGTGCTCCCCCAAGGAACAGGCTGCACTGCCCTCTGACGGGATGGGCTGGGAAAGCTCTGTGTATCCTACTGTGCAACCCACTGGAAAACAGCTCGCCTGCTCTCGCAGGGATCTGCTGGTTGGGAAATCCTCAGCACTGCAATATAAAACGGCACAGGGGACACACATCAAAGAAAAGAACAGGAAGAATTGGAGCAGGTTGCGTACTCAGAGCTGTGCCAGAAAACACCACTGCGAGGCAGCCATTTGTGACCCAGCAGTGGTACAGCCCAGATCTAAGTACATGGGGAAAAGGTTTATTGGGTATCAAAGTCTTTTTCCCTTCACTGCCCCCACGGCTCATAGAAGTTCCTGCCATGCTTAATATTAAGCTCTGAGAGAACAGATACATCGTCCAGTCAAACATGCCTCCTTGCCAAAATGCTGCAGACAGACAAACACCAAGAGTGTTTGATTTCTCGTTCTCGTTGAGTGTGCAGACCCTGCCCACACCAGCTTGACTTCCAGGACCATTTCAACTGGCAGGACAAGCCTGGCTCATCCACCTTATCTCCCAGAGAGCACTGCATAACAGAGGGAGCTGGGAGAGTAAATCAGGGATGGAGCAAAGATTAAGCTGTTATCGTGGTTTTGGCTATGGTCCTACCACACACAACATGGGCCAGAAGCCCAGAACCCAGCGAACACTGCACTAACCATATACCTCACTTCCATCCGTCCTGCCACAGGTATGTCAGGCCTCAGTCAACCCCCCAAAAGATGCCATAACCACTGATAACCTGTCAAGATCTCCCTCCCTCCCAGTTCCCAGCAATAACCCCAGCAGCACACAGCTGTTTCAGAATAGGAGACCAAAACTATGTGTAGGTACCAACATTACTTCTCAAAGGAAAACAGACCAGTGAAATAGCTACTGCTTAAGTGTTGCCATCAGGACTTTATTCTGGGAATAGGAAACAGCTTATACAGCAACCAGGGCTTCTAGAAAGGCAAAGCCAGGGATAGACAGACTCCACACTCCTGTCTCAGCCACTGAGGACAACGGGAGCCTGAATTTTAGCCACATCCAATAAAGATTAAATTGGCAAAGGGTTACATCAAGCTCCTTCTTTCTTATTCCTTCAAAGGTTTGGGTTTCTCCTGTGAGCAGGCAGAAAACGGAACCTGGAAGCAGCAGACAGAGTCTCTGTCACAATGGGAAATCCCACCCTGCTCAGCAGTGGCTCCCACCAGTTTCTAAATGCATCTTACAGGATGATAAAAGCCAACCTTGTCTCCCAAAACACCCAGAGACGATGGCAGGCACAAAATAGGGACCAATGCGGGCCATGCCAGGGGTGGACAGGTCACACCTTCTTTATCTTAGCACTGTTCTGATCAATTCTTTGCAGGCATCAACTCCCTTTATACAACAAACTCTATGAACTTTTTCCGTAAGATTTTGATTCCAAAAAGGAAATAAGCTTCCATACAAAGTCACAACCTGATTGAACCAGCCTTTGTGTAAGCAGGAAGAACCAGAAGAGAACAAACTTGTACCTCAGTGGCTCAATAAATCACACTTACATCCCATTTTGTGAAATGAAGAGTAGCACCATAACGCAGCACAACCCTGTCCCGCTGATGAGCTGGTTCCCCACTTTCTGTCAGAGCCCCAGGAGAGCTGAATGGAGGATGCCTGCAGCAGGGAGATCATAAACCCAAAGAAACCAAAACCCTGGCTCTGCCACAACTTTCAGCCCACAGCTGGGAGAAACACTCTCCCATTTGGCATGCCTGTGACCCCATACCCAGCCAGATCCACGAGAGATCCCTTCCTTGGTCTCACACTCACGTCTCTCTGCCTCATGCCTCTACGCAGAGGCGTAGCTGAGGGTTGGGAATGCTCTCCTGTGGGTGCAGCAGCCCACACACCTACTGGCAGACACAGCCTTTATTCCCCACTGTCTGGAATTGTGTCTCCAGGCCATGCTCCGTGAACCGCTGATCCACAAGCAGGTGGAGGATTGAGGTGTGGTGTCTACCTCACCTGGAGGGAGCCACAGTAGATGCCACAGATTTCAATGCTTGGCTATCTCTGAAGACATTCAGTCCCCACTAATCTAACTGAGACAAAGTTTTCTCAGGCACATAAAATTTAGGTATCATTTGTGCCTGTAGTTTTTAGTTGGGAGGGTGGAGAACACCAGCAGGAATCAGTCAGAAGCGGTCCCATCAGATACAAGCAGCTGAGCTGGGCTCCAGCACCTGCAGAGGAATTACACAGCACCAGCAGACAATGTGCTTGCTTTGATCTTACTGTGAATATGTATTCGGTAAATAAAAACTTAAAGCTGGGAATTAGAGCAAAACCTGCAAGTTTCCTGCCACCTGTGATGCTATCTGAGCAGCAGCTATGTACAGAATGCTGCCCTTTTATCAGGGTTAAAGGGTCAGAGCAGATTAAGCACCTCTCACAGAGTGATTAGAAGAGGAAGGAGTTTCCCTTTCTCAGGAATGCTCTCTAGTATGAGCTCCTTTCTCTAGTAAGATAGGCATCTTCAACCCATGACACCAAAACTGGTGCAAAGCAGTCTCCTGTGTGGTCAAGACTCCGCTCATCACCGCAGCAAGACTGAGGCATGGCACCTTCTCACCAGCATGGTACAAAAACAAGCTGGGACCACAGAGCTGCACCTTTCTGGCAGGGAAACGTAGCCCCTACCTCCCTTCAGCCCCGAGGAAAGCAGAGAACACAATTTTGAATGCCTACCTACACTAAACAAGTGTGTTACTATCATTCATTTTGCATATGCTAAGCAGGGCTCTGTGAGGCAACGCTGGGTTGATTTTGACCAACACAGATGGGAACTCCTATGCACCTCCCAGAAGCTTGCCCAAGAAGACATGCAAGTCAACAGAAGGCCAGGAAGACATGGAAGAGTCAATCATTTTCATCAACTCTTGGACCTCCCTTTCCTAAAAAACCTCCTCGAATGCAGATGGCTTTTGAGATTCTCCATAAATGCTCAGCTCACACTAAACCCCAGCAGGCACATTTCTGGTTGCGGTGTGCCATGCCACCTCCCCTCTGCTCCGGTTGCTTCCATTAACTTTTGCACAAATGATTCATTTCACCCAGTCTTTTGTAAACAGCATTTCAAACCAGCTGGAATTTGTTGTCCACCTAAATTAAACTTGCTCAGCAAGCGTAACAGAAGGCATTTGTTTTGCCCGTGGTGGGGGCACAGCATCCTCTCTTCCGCTGCAGCCACATAGACTCTTTTCTTTCACAGAACTGAAGCAGCATGGTTAATATCCAAATCTCACTGCTATTAAAACATAAAAAGTTACACTTTGAAGGAGGAAGGGGAAGAAGAAACTCATTGGATCTCTTAATTGTAGCCCTCAGCCAAATGTCACTGCTGAAGAGCACAAGGTGGGCAGGGAAAGGCGAGGAGTCAATACGACAAGCTGAAGTGCAAAGCACAAGGAGGCTGACACATATGCGAGTATCTTCAGAAGAGAGGCTGACCCTGTCACACCCTGGACCATTCCCCTGTCAGCCAGCTGAAGCTGCTAATGGAAATACTGGGAAAGCACAAACATGCACCAGTTGACCACAGCAAAGGCCAGAGGGGGGTGGTTAAGAGACCAAATCTGAAATACGGTGAGCTGAGTTTTTAGAGTGGGAAAGGTGCTGGCATGAATTCATAGGTTCCTGAGGCCAAGAGGCAATCAGCACAACCTCATACGAGGCTGCAGCGTGTCAAGACTTTGTTTTGGTCGGCAGGACCCATTCCCACCCACCTCCTCTTTCCTTTCACCCTTCCCCTGCAACTGAAAAGTGAATCTAAGGGAGAGTTAGTCACCAGGCTACTGGACTAACTGCAGACAGCAAGAAAGCCAGTGGCTCTGCCCAGAAAACGTGGCCAATGTAAGTGAAATGCCACTATTTCCAGGGAATCTGCCTCTGTAGAGCAGGCAGAATCCCAAATGGGACACGGCAGGCGAGAGGCAAGCTTCCCTGTTCATCACCATGGGCAACAGGAGCCCTGGGTAAGAGGACAGATTAGAGATGATATCACAGGCGCACCTACACAAAAGTGTGGAGAATACTTGAGCCATTTTATCTTTTCCAACCAAATAAAGAACTGGAGATAAATTCATCCAGCTGGCACAGCACAGTCTTTAAAATCCAAAAACTTTACAGCTGGTTTACTAGGAGATGTTTTTATGAGGCACTGGGAGTGGGAAGGAGGGAAAAGAAAAAGCATAGCTAATGCTCCTTCCTACAGCAATGGAAGAGAAAATTATTTCACAGATTTAGTTTTACTTCTAAAGCAGAGTTAAAACCAGGATAAAAAAGTAGACTCGACATATATTCTGTCATACCACACTGCTGGCCACACAAGCCAACACTGCTTTTCCTGATGGGAATTAAACTCCTTTATATCCAAAGTTCAGTCCTCAGTATGCTGCTGGAGCAGGCAGGGAAGTATCTCAGAAATGCTCTTCACCCCACTGTGCCCCACTACAGCAAAACTGAACACAACTTCTCCAGCACCACACACAGCACAAAAAGCCTTTCTGGAAGATCCAGCATCAGGTTCCATGCACATTGCCAAGCGAAGCACAGCACCCATGGAACACAGCAACACTAACATTGGAGGACACCTATAAAACCAGATCTAGACTACTCCCAAGTGAAGCTAAAGCCACAGCTGATGTTCTTTCCATCTCCACATGCATTACTAACTGCTTGGACTGGCAAAGAAAAGCTTAATGCTAATTGCTTAGGATCCCATTGTATGAAAGACTAAAGTGGTTCAGGCTAGCAAGTCCTCAGACACACCTTCCAAGGAAGCCATGGAATAAGGAAGCACACTGCTGAGCTGCAACACCTATAGCTCCAGTGCCCCAAAACTAGCCTCTGGAAGGTGAAAACACAAACAGATCTTGCAAAGTTCAAAAAAATGCACAGCCCTGCAGGACTGATCAGGCAAGTTGTGCTGCATTTTTGCAGAAGTCCAAGGCACAGTGCTGGCCTTACACCCCAGCACCTGCTTGTCACCGTGAAGCCACCAGCTGCATTAGCACAGGATGGCACAGCAGCAGTAAAGCAGATTTAGTCTGACCAGAGATGAAACTCCAAGGCCATAAAACAGGGAAACAAAGAGCTCAGTGAGAAATACATTTCTATCCCATTGCTCATTTATTTAGGTATCCAAGCAGGCACCCAAGGCTCCTGTTGAAGGAGTCTTTCCACACACATTTTGATATGGGAAAGGGCACGGGCACGGCTTGGCTGCCCTGAATGCCTGGCAGCACTTTTCACTCAGCTAACTGAAGTAGTTAGCCCCTTGCTGGAAATGCAGAATAACTGCAGACTAAATCTGGATAGCATTGCTTGAACCAGCGCCAAGGTGGCTCATTTCCGTGACTAACTAATACCAAATGAATAATTTCTTTAAAAGGAACTCCAACTTGGATTTTCAGGGACTTGCAAAAATAATAATTACATTTGCCTACATTTTGATCTATAGTGGCCATTCAAAGGAAAAAGTTACGAGTACAATTACTGGCAATTAGTCTCAAGCTTTTTTAAAAAATATTTTTAAGCACAGCTTACTATATAAATTGAGAACAACACTTATTTCCTTCTCTCAATGACCTTTTTTATGCTTTCCTGCGTTGATGGCAGTGTCCAGTAACAGGTTCACAGAATATAATGCAAGCATGGTTTTTTAGCATGTGCACACTTCTAATGAAACAAATGAGACACCATCCACAACAGAGCAAGGAGTGAACTTTGTGAGAGCCAAAAGGATACAGGTTTAATTTTTCTTGATTCAGCAAAACAAAACCAATCCTGTATAATATACCACAGACTTGATGAAGAGAAAGTTCAGCATCGATCTGAAGTCTACCTCTGCGTAACAGCAGATCACCTTGTCATCACACATCAACTATCAAGCATCCAAGACAAAGCACCCTAAATTGATTAGGGAAGAACAAACCAGAATAAAGTGACTTCCCTTCTAGAGTCTATTTTCTTATGCTGTAGCTGGAAGACGATTTAACCAGCATTCGCTCACAACACGCTGAACTCCATTTCTTCTTCCTCAAGTTCCATGGTCCCTCGCAGTCAGGGTTCCAAGGGGACGCAGATCTCATTTCAGCCAGATCCACTTGTCACCAACATCAGCATTGCAGCCTTTCCTAAAATTGCGCCCAGGAAGCTAGGGAAAGCAGAAAGTTCAGTCAGAAATATTTCCCTTCTTGCTCTTTATGGGAATTTTTAAAGATTATTTATGAAATGCCTCATGGTATCTGCAGAAGTGCAACATGAACTGCTTTTGCACAATATAATGATTAGTACTTGGAAGTCATTTCCTCTGAAAAAATTTGAGCTGTACAGCCAGGAGGGGTTCACAAAAATCACTATGTCATACGGTACATAAACAGTGGGGCAATACGTCAACACCACAACACATATTCCACCTGGATTCTCCCTCCTACACACCATGGTTCCCAGTTTTTGTAAGAGAAGGCCCCTCTAATCATAGCACGTAGCAGAAGAATTCAATCAGTCAGCAGAACCTCATGCCAAAATAGGAGTTATTAAATACATGAAATATTTCATGTATGAAATACTGAGTTAATTACTACATTAAGTTAAACCATTCAAATGAAATTGCATATTTAGCCTTCAGGAGTTAAACTTAACTTTATGCCAACTGGCAAGCACACAAGCTGGCAGAGGGCTGGGGACGGCAGTGGGAAGCCTTTCCTTCTGACAGCATCTCAATAGCTTGGGCTGGTTGTACAGGTCACAAGATGATCACATGAGGAGCTGTTTGAGCCTAGCAAACCAAGAAACACACTGCAGAAGGAAAGGTTGGGCGGTCTGGAGCACTGGGAGGGGGACATCAGATGTACCAGGAAAGCTGGAGGGTCTCCACCCTCACCAGGAAAGCAAATTGTCACTGAGATGATAGGAAATAGAGGCAAATAGCAGCAGCCTATACAGACTCTTGTCATTTGGGAGTTCAAGGAGTTGGATGTAGACCTAGAAATAAGGATCTGTTACCTCCAAGTCTCTGAAAAGACATGGGAAACACAAGCCCCTTCCTGGTAGTCCATCTAACTGGCCAGAGACGTCCTGCAACCCAAGCCTGCCGCAGGGTTCAGGAGGAAGAGGACATACGCAGGTGTGCAGATGGCACAGTGGGATAAAAAGCCACGCTTAGCCCTCTCAGCCTCCTGCCACATGCAAAAGTACCTGGGCAACATTACAGACACAGAAATTCAATGACCAGGTCATTTTACCTTTCAAGATCTGGGAAAGGAGACTGTTTAAATAGCAGCCATTTTCAGAGATCACAGACACAGGACTACAACAGGAAGATTGCCAGTATGGGTTAAACCAGCAAACCCCCATTACAGAGCATCTATGTTCTCTCTGCAGGCAAGGAGGGTGCTCCTCCAGGTGAAAGAGGCTCATCACAGCTGCAAAAACATGCTGATGTGACAGAAGACTGACCCCAAGTGTGCTAATAATGCTGTCACCAAAATAGTGTCCTACCAACTTGCTTGACAAAAGCAACAAAAATTTTTAGTGTGGTTTCAGCCTGAATAAATGTAAAAACAAGCTCTGTACCTGCTGGATAACTAAGTCACAGGAACAAAAGCTGCCAGCAACAGATCAGTGCATAAAGTAGCTGCTTTAGGAATTACTCTGAACCAAGTGTTCCTATGGCAGAAACAGATGTAGATACATTTCAACCTCTGAATCCAAGGTATCAAATGCAGGCCCCTTTGGAAACCACTGACCATCACCTGAAGCGCCAGAGACGGTGAGGTACTAGCTTCAAAAGCAGAGTCTATCTCCAGAAACTCTCTTCCTGTCTCTCCAGGAATGAAAGACAGATAGAACACAGTGTTCATCTTTGATACATTAACAGAATAAAGAAGAAAACCACCATGAAATGCAAATCAGTTTTGTGAGAAAGTCTGAAGCAAGCAGAGTTGCTATAATAAAACCCTTCCTTTAAAAATAAGCTCTCCGCTGGCAGCCTTTGCAAATAATTAAGCACAGATCATCTGCTCATCTCCACACAAACACCCGTTTCACACAGTAACTCTGACTTGTCCTGATGATTTTTTCCTTTCAAAAAAACTGTAAGAATATCTTGTTTGAGAGCTGCCCCTGCAGAGAGGAACAAGACCCAGTCTTGATGAAAACTATACCTAGGCCACAAAAGAAGCTAATTAATCCAGGATGAAGCCTGTTGCATTGGGGGGGGCTTTTGTTGGTGGTTTATTTATTTATTTGAAGGTCAGAAAGTAAGACACTTTTCCTAAAACATCAAGCTGACAGAATACTTCTACCTCCTTCATGAGACATTCCCCACCCCACCTTGTCACAAGCTACTACGAGCCATTCCTGATCAGTTTTTCTCAAGTTTTTAATTCGAAGTGGTCTTTAACATCTTGCCTAAATATCAGAAGAAGCCATACAGTCCTGTTAAGAGTTACTCATGCTGTGCAAGAGATGCAAGATGAAAATACATTATTACTATCTCTTGCCTGCAAATTTGCAGTGGTAAGGCAGAAACAACATCAGATCTGCTGTGACCAGTCTGTATCTGTTAATTCTAGCACAAATCCATCTCTCTCTGGTCCTCTCCAGGCAGCACCTAATTGGCCCTTTGATACTTCCAGATATTTCTAGATAACTAGAATATTAAAGCAACAGGAGCTCCCTGGTGAAACACAGTTATAGCTTCATTTCTGGGTAAATCTGTCCTCTTTAAAGATACAATATCAATCCCAACAGAATTCAAATTCATTGTCCAAAACAAATTCCCCACGTGCCTTTGGTTAAAGACATGCAATACATCAAAGTGATTTTTATAATAAGTATTCATCCATACTCCATAGTTCACTGCGGGCCTTGGCAAAAGCAGCTGAGTATTGGGATATGTTACAGCCAGCCTTCCAAAATAGCCCCAGAAATGGGAAGAGGAAGGCACAGGAAACACAAAGTATGACAATATTACCTAGCAAGCAGAAGGATGCAAAGTTCCATTCCGCATGTTATCTGCGCCAGGTAAAGGTAACACAGACTACTTCCCAAGAACAGGCTCTTCAAAGCTTACTTTTACAGACACATCCATAGCAAAAAAGGTACACAACCAGGGATAGAGTAGAGCTGTCCCAGAGGACAGGAAGCTGGTGATCTTTTAGCAGTTATTCAACATTTGGAAAAATACTGGAACAGGAATCATTCTTGCTCTTGTGCTGTCTTGTCTCCCTTCAGCTCCTTGCACGCCTGACTCCTGCCAGACCAAGCATTTGCTCAACATCAGGAGGAGCCTGGATTCAAACAGCCAAATAAGCAGCACTGCAACAATGCTGCACAGCGTGGCTGAAGGGACCAAACAGCACGATGCCAACGAGAAAAGGCCACACAGTGCCCATTCTCTCATCTCTCTGCACAATCCGAGCCAGCTCTGCAGCTTTGTTGGATCACTCCACAAGCTCCATCAATGCCTTTGCCCAGCAAGCAGCTCTTCACTCCTCCTGGCTGAGATAGTTTTCAGTAACTCTACAGGCTCAGTCAGAACCAGACCACTGCAAAGAAGAGTGGTGGGAGCACCAGGGAACGTCTAGGAACAAAAGGCAGATAGCAAGATATGCTCCTTTTGGAGGTAACAATTTGGTGCTCCAAACTGCACCCAGCTGAAGTTCCCAGCCTGTTCTGCCTGAGGCTGCTGGTATCATGGCCAGAAGCAAACTGTCCAGCCTAGAAAAGAGATGATGGAAGGGAGACGGGACATGTTACATGGCGTTTGTATGTATGTAACTACGTAACTTGCCAGTAGCTGGGAAAACAGAGGTCCTGAATATTCACTGCCTCTTCCAGTACAAGGCAGTGCCACCAAACAAAGCCAATGGCTTGAAGGACTCACTGCTGTAGGACAGCGCTGATAAAAAAAATATCAAGTGGGTCTCGAGGGAAAACCAGGCAGGTACTTGGAAATGACCCACATCTTCCGTGAGACTTGTGGATTACATTTCCCAGTCAGAACTGCAGTGTAAACTCAGCAAGGCCACATCATTTGCAAGTGGCTGGCACATTAAAAGGAACATAACACAGTTACCTTCAAATCACATTTGAGTAAGACCAAAGAAAAGGTGTGATTTAATGGCCATGTTAAAAAAAATAGTAGTGAATCCTGTTACACACAATTCATTACAGCAACACATTTCAACAGGCAACTACAAGTACTACACAGTAGCAAATAAATCCCTGCAGATCACAGAATCATAGAACAATGGTTAGAGTTGGAAGGGACTTTAAAGATCATCAAATTCCAACCCCCCTGCCATGGGCAGGGACACCTCTCCCTAGAGCAGGTTGCTCTAAGCCCCATCCAGCCTGGCCTTGAACACTTCAGGGATCCACAGCTTCTCTGGGCAACCTGTTCCAGTGCCTCACCACCCTCAGAGCAAAGAACTTCTTCCTAATATCTAATCTAAGTCTCCCCTCTTCCAATTTAAAACCATTACCCCTTGTCCTGTCACTCCACTTCCTGACAGAGAGTCCCTCTCCAGCTCTCCCAGAGCTCCCTTCAGATCCTGGAAGGCTGCAATAAGCTCTCCCTGGAGCCTTCTCTTTTCCAGGCTGAACAGCCCCAGCTCTCTCAGCCTGTCTTAATCAGAGGGATGGAGCACCTCTCTTGTGATCTTCGTAGCCCTCCACTGNCCTGACAAAGATGTTAAATAGTACTGGTCCCAGTACTGACCCCTGAGGAACATCACTTGTCACTGGCCACCACTGATACACTGAGCCATTGACCACAACCCTTTGAGTGTGGCCATCCAGCCAGTTCCTTACCCACTAAGTGGTCCCATCCATTGAATACAAAACTTCCCAGGTTTGAGACCAGGATGTCATGTGGGACAGTGTCAAACTCTTTGTGTAAGTCCAGTTAGATGACATCCAGATGTCATCCCTTGTCCACCAAGTCTGTGGCAGTATCATAAAAGACCACCGAATTTGTCAGGCACGATTTGCCCTCGGTGAAGCCAAGATCTTCTTAGGTCCTTCAGCAGCATCAGCCCAAAGAGACGTTTGGAGCCACCAACAGATCTGTTCAGCACCAAGGGGCAGAGGAAGTGGTTGACCACCACGCCAAAGCTGAACCTCTCCCGTGAAAAGCAAGCTGCTAAAAACAGCAGCTTTTCCATCTAGACACAGACTTTGCAAAACAAGAATTAACTTTCTGCCCTCAAGAGCTTATGACTGAAGCAGCACTGGCCGAGCAAACAGGAACAGAGATCCCACCACAGAAGCCCAACAGGTCACACGTGTCAGTGCAGCAGGAGGTAAATGCAAGCTCCTGTGAGGTTACAGGCAAATAAGAGATTTTTTGCCTTCCATGGAAATGGGTAAGACAGAATATAGTCTTAGATTGCTGCATTACACCGTGGAGAACTTCAGGTTGGCAGCAAGGATCACTTCAAGAAGCGTGTGATAAAATCCACCACACAGAGCATGAAACTAATTAAATGAGCTGTACCCAGAGGTAGAGAAAGCGTAAAAGAATGAAGCTGCTCAACTTTGAAAAAGCATCAGTAAAAAGATGAGAATAGGATCATCTCATCAGTTAAATTAAGAACCCTGCCACAGAAGTGTCTGTCAAAACTATAAACATGACGAAAAGACCTATAAAGTGCTATCAGCTGCAGAGTAGCAACAAACAGCTTCAGCCAGCTGTTTGCTATATGTTGCAGCTGTATTTCATAGCTCCTCACAATAACTCCAAACCAGACACGTACAGGTAGAGCTCTGGAGAGTTTTAACAATCTGAAAAGGTCTACATATTTCCAAGATTTCAGGAGCAAAAAGAATTACCGTTTTTTCCCTTCTATTTCTGCACTGCTTTTTACTAATAGCTGGGTTTCACAGCTGAAATAGATCTATACCTGCCATGTTTTGAGCAGTGCTGATCAAAGAGCACTTTTAAGAACAGAATCATTACTCTGCAAGCATGGGTTCATTCATCAATATCGAAACATTTTCATTTAGTAGCTGTTTATAACAAGCATAATAATAGCACTTTCCATCACTGCTGTTAACGACCCCTGCTTTCTCCAGTAAAAATCCTGACTTCCAGAAGTTTATTGTCAATGTTTGTTGTCAGCACACAGCTAAAATCTGAGAGAACTGAGGGACATGTAGCTTTACACACTGGCTGTATTCTGAAAGGGTTCAACTCCTATGTTCTGAATCATCAGAGAGAAGATGAGAGGGAGGTGTAACACCCCCCAAGCATACATCAAGGTATACACGGTTTGGTTTCCAAAGGACTGGCATAGATAGATGTCTGTTTACAGCTCTACTCCTGACATTCTTTACTCTAACAAAATTCTTAGTACTGTTAACATTCACTACAGTCCAAGTAACAAGAGTACTCAAAGCCTGTAGTGAATTGAGATTAAAAGAATTCCAATTTGCTGAAGCTGCTCAATTAATGTTGTCCCACCCTTTATTCATTCATTAAGCAGACAGATAATTTAGTATAAATCTTTTGGAAAGAGATGCATCCATGAGACGGACACAGAGTATTTCTTTAAAGCTCAAGTATTTTTTTTTATTTCAAACAACAAAACTGAGTTCAAACAGGAATCTGATTTTGTGAAAATTAGTGTGACTTGCAACTTGAACTACAGACACCATGAAGAATGTAATGAATGAAGAATGTAATCTCTAGCCTTGCTTTTGCAGGGCAGTCAAGAATTTAGTAAGACTAAATATTTTGCTGCAGCTCTTTTCCGCAGTGTCTACTTGCCGTAGTGACTATTCTCCACAGTGGCAGAATAAAATCCATATTATTTCTCAGTAAAGAGGATGTTAGCAGTGCCAGTTATCCACTACAAAGGGTAAACCCATCCCAGGAAAAAGCCAAGTAAGTAAATCCAAGGATAAAGGATGTCATACTAAGTGTAGCCTGAGTCTGGACAGGTAAAATGCATAAGCCCCCCTTACAACAGTTATCCCTACATTATGTTACCCAAAGCAGCAGAGGGTTTTAGCAATGTTTGTTCTATCTCAAAAATCCCAAAGGCACTTATCAGCAGAAAAATACTACCAGGAAACAAGGAAAACAACCTACTAATTCCATCCCAGCCAAAACTGTATCACAACACCTCCACATCTCGAACCGACACCATTTAACAGTTTAAGATTCATGGATCCATTACCCTGAAAAACAAAGCAGGGGAGAGACAGAAATAGATACAAGCTTCCTTCTTACCGATTTACCAAAACCTTTCCCTGACCTACAGCGCGATTTTTGATGTCAGATCCCAGGATGGAAATGTCCTCTGAGGGTTGGACTATTTTTTAAAAGAAGTCTCCTTGGAGATGCAGAGGAGTGGAGTGGGAACAACTCACTTGTGACTTTCCTCCACTTCGCTTAATTGCTGACAGAAGATCATTATTCTGAGCTATTTTCCTAGGGTTTTTCTTTATTTAATAGAGGTCTACACCCTGAGAATCGTATTCCTACATGGGTATGGGATTAAGAGGTGTTTAGGAGGTGGAGGATGTGCTCCTACAAAAACAAACAAACAAACAAAAACCAGTGTTTTCTTTTATAGGGCTCAGTGACAGACTCAAGGTTGAAACAGGTTACTTTAATGCCAGTGGAAATTTACTGTCTTTTTAATTTACATAGCCACCCAGTCTCTGTGAAAGCATGATTTGTCATCTAAAACAAAACGGGTGCCAAGTATGAGGACCAAGACTTGAGATAGTTCTGAGGACTCCAAGGTCCCTTCCCTCCATATCTGGGATAGATTTCCACGCCAATTGCCCATGAAATTTTTCAAGGGAAGCAGGGTAGAGAAGATAGACATTTTTAAAGCAGAAGAGGTGCTGAACAAACTTCTTATGCTCTCTCTGGCAAGAGTGAAGGAGTTGGGGACACTGGAAGATAAGCAGATCACACATATTCCCACCTCTTTCCAGGTACTCTTCAGGAAGAACTTCATCATTCCTAGGTTTTAGTTATTTTTCAGGTTCTTCTTGCCATACTGACATTTAGCTAGGCAACGTCTTGTTACTTTAGAAAGGGCTAAAAACACTTCTGAAGAGATAAAGCAGAAAAAAACCCCAAACTCCTAATCAAACCTTTCTTAATTTATCACGTATCTGTTTTCATTCCTTACTGGACTGAAGGGCAGACAGGGATTACAGCTGTCAACCACATCCATTAAAATAAAAATTAGGAAGGGAGCCCTTGATCCTAAAAAAAAATAAAAATTTAAAACTCCATCAAGCCAAGAAAAAAAAAATGGCAGGAGAAACAAACCAGCAGATCGTTACCATAGCAGCTGTCTTTGATACCATCACAAACATGGAGAACAAAGATATCCCAATCTCCCTACTTCTGCAAAGGCAAGAGTATTATGGAGTACATTTCATGGCTTAGATAAGGCTTCTTGCTGCAGTTGTACTTTATATGTATGCACAGGCATATAAGTATTACTGGTCAGAAGTTTTTTAGTAGCCTGTAGTTCCTCTTGTACACCAAAATCTGCAGCAGGAGGCCAAGGCGCTGCAATATCACCACATGAAACATCAACGGATCAAATTCTGACACCAACACTCCCTGGTTTTGATCCAGACTCAGGCTTCTTGAAAGCTCAAATATTTCTTCTGTAGTTCGGGGTATTTCAAACAGGGGATTTGCATGTAAGCCAGGAGTGCTCTGCAATCTCAGAGATGAGAAAGCAAGCCCTAAGCCCCCTGTTTGCCAGCAGGCATCTTCAACCCCTTCCCACAGTGGCGTGCCAAGATACCTCAAAGGGTCAGGGCTGCCAAGAAATGTCCTGGCTGCACTTCACGTGCACCCTGGGCCACATCAAACCTAGAAACAGTATTCCTTCAACATTCTCCCTTTTGGGCTAGTTCTGATTTCACATTATAAACACCTGCCCTTCCAATACTCTCGTTTTTGGGTTGTGAGGCTGAGAGTTGAATAATGTTCCAGACTCACCTTCCCATCACTCACAAGCTTGCTGGGTTACAGCTACTTCCTTGCAACTACCTAAATACTTGGAGGAATGGCAGACATTGCACACTTGAGAGTTTCCCCTCCTAAGGCTGCATCCTTATGAATGGGAGGTAATAAAAAGCCTGGGAAAAAGGTGTGGGATTCTTCTTCCCTCCAACCTGCTGCCATGCAAGACTGGAGGAGACTGCCAGCCACACACTCGCAGGTCCTGCAGCACAAGGGAGGAGGAGCAGGATATAAAGATGCAACTCAACAAGGCAGCTGAGCTGGTACAGCTGCTGGAGAAATGCAGCCATCCCACACATTGCTGCAACTTCCCTTCCACAGCTTCAGGCGTCACCTAACTCCAGCAAACTGTTCAGTTTGGCAGTCTAGCATAAATCTGGTCCAGGAATATAAAGAAAAATAAATCCCTAGGTTAAGCAAGTCGAACCGAGAGTTACGGGAGCCAGATTGCAACTTTTAGCGGAGTCAGTCAAAGCCCTGTATTCCAAAAGCATTCTTCCACCAATGGAAGAATGGGAAAGGGTGGGAAAAAGAAAACTGAGAGCTTATCTCTTATCTTTCAGTAGGGTATTTATTTGCTTTCTAGATGAGTTAAACGTTAGGAAGAAAAATCTGAGCTGCTTGTTTTAGCTCTATTTAATATGGAGCTGACTGACCAGGATGGCCAAAGCAGAATCAGTACTACTGCCAAATAAACCTCTGCTTTCTTCACATGTGGAATACGGCACACATGCTACATAAAGGCACATCACATGGTTGGATGGCTTGAAGGAGGACAATAAGAACGCCAAGGAAAGGAGAGGGGATGGAGGTTGAAGCCTGCCAGGATCAGCAAATAGCCAGTGAAGGGTTGAGAAAAGTAGTAGAAAGGTAAAAGGAGGCAGGGAAGCATGTGGCTCACCATTTCAATGCAACAGCTAAAGGACACTTCAGACTGAAAGATGACAACTAAAATTGATCTAAGAAAGCCTCACACAAGGGCACATGCACCCACTGGAGCTGGAAGTCATGTAGGGATAGGAAGAGGCTTTGAAGATAATTCAAGAGTGTGGATAGACTTTTCAAAGAATTCATCACACATTGTCTACTTCAAGGCCAAGGTACACATCCCTGACTTCCTTTTTTTCTAATTGTGTAAGCCAGACTGACAAGGCATATAACATTTTGATATGGGATTGCCCTAGTACAAAAGGAATTTCTAGGTGCTTAGGCCTGTTTTGTCTGAAGAAGAATCTGTGCGCCCAAACATTTTTCCATTTTCTTTAATATACATGCCAGCACATACACTTAAAAAGTCCCAGCACACTATAAAGAAGATAGGATCCCCCTCCCACTGTGCTGTCTTACGCACCGAAGGAAGAATGGAGGGAAAAACTACCCAAACAAATCCTACAGTATGAGATGCAAGCCACACTTTTCAGCATACTACTGAAAATGGGCCTTTTCTCCTTCGGGGTTTCTTAGACTTGTGTTTAAAGGTGTTGGGGCAAGCCACTGGGCAAAGAGAGGAGCTGGGTTACATGAGCCAGGGTGAGGGTGAGTGGGCTAGCACAATTGCTTTCTGCTAGGTGACACAAGAAAGGAGACCAGGTTTTAAACAATTTGCTTTTACCTGTTCTAGTGAAGGAATTCTCCACTAACGTCTGAATTGAACACCAGCAAGTGTTGGACTCCAGGCTCTAGAACACCTTGAGATAAGCAAGCCCAATAATTTGTTCATATTTTTAAGCACAAAGTTTGTATCAATGAAATACCATTCATTTTCTGTTGATCTGAAGTGAAAGGAGAGGTGGCAAAAACTGTTTTAAAACTTCCCCAGCTTTGTTTTCAGAGGTAACGAGGTAGGTGATGACTTGACTATGAATCTTAACACAGCTGCACTTTCATGTATAGGGAAAAGAGCACGCACGTAAAAGAAGCCCTTTTTCATCACCTCTAGAGATTCAGTAGGACTTGCCAACAGCATTCAGGAGTGTGAAGTACATAAATACATTATTTAAGTACACTGATTCCATTAAACAAAACCATTTGTTTTCATCTTCTCTGCAAAAACATCTGCCCAAGTACTCCAGCTTTGCAGGGTGCACATGGAGTTTGGAGCATTATCTGCAGGGACTGCACGCAGTTGGAAGAACGCAGAGAGACAGAGAGAGCTGTTAAGAGAGCAGTCAAGTCTTTACTAGTCTCACAGTTCCTAAAATAATGTTGCTTCACTTAAAAATGAACATGCTTATCTCTGATCTTCAGAACCTGAATAAAAGGTTACTATTCCCTTGCCAGAACAGCATCTTTAGAAGTTTATGAATGCCTGAACAGTAACGGCTGAACCCTGCCAGATGACTTTATGGTAAGAAAAGGAGGCAGAAAAGAACACTTACAGAAAAAACAAATAACAGAGGATATACATAAAACATTTCTAGTAGTCAGAGCTGTATGTGGCTGCCTCATTATTTTGCAGAAAGGTACACATACTAAAGTCTTGAGGACTCTGAAGACTGTTTCCTCCTTCTCAGTTGCTTCTGACTAATGAATATTTTGAACAATAAACAGCTTCTGCCTGGAATTTGTGAATCCCTGAAAACCACCATTATTAAGCAGCATGAATTGTGTGCATGCAAGTCTGAAAAGCACAGCAGTTAGCTGCCTATTGGTACGATCAAGGATTTACAACTAGTTATTGGAATGCTGAGGAAAACAAAACCCCTACGCAAATCATTGTATTTATGTGGCAAACATCATTACACCAACTTTAAGAGCACAAATTTCCCACAAGGAAAGTTAAAGTTCTCTAATTATACCATAATTAAGTCTTTACTTATAAGTCAGGTGAGCCTAAAATCTTTGTTTCCAAATGCAGAAGTGGTAGGACAGCTGTACCCATTCCTGCATAAACACGGGCAAGGTAAAGGTTTACCAGTCCCTCTTGCTAGACTCTGCAACCTTGTAGCCAAGATTCGTACCTCTAGAAGTTTATCTGCTTTTTCTGCTGCCACTGGTTGGTCTCATGCTCTTACCACCTCTAAATATAAGCATTGCCTTACCAAGAAATTCATACTTCAGTTCCCTAAACAAACTTGGAGGCAAAAATCCACTTCAAAGTTTCAACATAAAGAACTGCATTCTTAGAACATGAAATGGTGTGTAGGGTTAGCTTCCTGCTTCCCTTCCCAGCAGCTTACAGGAAGCAGGAAAATTCAGCATCTTTTGTGTTGTGCACCATTGCTATAAAGTCCCCCATCCCTGAAGGATTACAAGAGCATGCTTGCAGAAGGGAGATTAAATTTTGGCCTTTTTTTTTTTTTTTCCTTTTTCCCCACTGACAGTGCTCAGCTTCTGCTGCCAATTAATTGCCACCAAGCAGAGCAATCCAAGGACCCACCCTTCTTTCCCAGGTATTCAGATTCCTACTCCTAAGTATTCTTTTGCTGCATCTGCAAGGCAAGGCACAATTTTTCCTGGAAGCCAGCTATTTGATAAGCTAGGGGATTCTCAGTTTCTTGCCAGCACAGAGAGGAATGTGCTGTTCTACAGTTAGAGAGAAAAAAAAGGCTTTCAGAAGTATTACACCTGGTTCTTAGCACACAGCACCAAGGTCACATCCAGCTGTGTGTTAGGCAGCCTCAATAATTCCCAGCTCCACTGCAAAGCAACATTTCAGTCAAAAAACTCTATCATCTTTGGGAAGAAAGGCACTATCAGTACAGATGGATGTTGCACGCTGGTGACAAGCCATGTTACAGGTCCTCCTGAGATATGTGCTGCAAAAGCACACATATCTCTTGGAGTAAAGGACTCCAAAAATCCTTAGTCTGAGCTGGAAGTTTTGGACTTAAAAATGAAGTGATACCATGAAGTGTAAAATCCTGACAGCAATTTCTCAGATGGACCAGTGAGTTTTTAAACCCGTTAGACAACCTCAAGGGGTACCAAGATGCTTTCTGTTGCTTTATCTTTAGCCCCTTTTACAAGCTGGAGAGGTTACATTTCAAGTGAGGCAGAAGAGTGGGAACACAGGAGCCTCTCCATCACACAGTGAGCTGAGGAGGAACAAATTACGGTGAATAATCGCAGGGACTTTTGAACTGACCATTGAAAGAGAAAACACGGGTAATTCAGAGTTTCCAAACAAGTCTGTAAACTTGTATCACACATTTTAATTTCAGTAAGAGGTTGTATGCTAGCAGAACAAGAAAAATGATAGTGTTCTGACTATGAGTATCAAAGCTCTTTATATACACCTTCCTCTGTATCCAGTGATTGCTTAAGAAAAAAGAAAAAAAAACCACAACAAAAACCAACAAAACAACAACATTGTGACAGTTTTCAACCCAACTTGAAAACATAACATCACCTGTAGCTTCAGTTTTTCTAATCAGTACTAGTTGCCATCAATTCCACAATTTCTCTAATGAGAGTTGTAATACCTGGGCCCTAGGAAAACACCACATGGTAGGAGAGGCCCCCATGCCAGTTAGCTAACAATAAGCACCAGGGCAGAGTGCATCAATTGGAAGCTGTTTTCTCCAGAACCAGAAAGGCAAGCAGCTAATTAAAACACTGTGTGGGAGCCTCTGTGAGGTGCAAGAGAGCACTGGGCCACAATAGGCTTTGGATGTGTGCCCACATACAGAAACACACTAATTAAAGCAACAACAGTTCTGCGAAGCTATGTAACATTTGTACCTCCTCAGTCTACCCCAGAAAAATCACCCCCTCCCTCAGCATTTTATAAGCAGTCTTCTTTAGAGAAGTCACCACGGGTTTCCAATTTTCGTGTTTGACTCAAAGGATTATTTTAGATTTCAGAGGTCAGAGACTAATCGGGGCAGAAGAAATGAAAACAAATGAAAACCATTTATCCTTTAGTCCACACCTAAAGATCAAAAAAACAAGAAAATCAGCTTACAGAACAAACCATTTGCTTCATTATTCCCCTCGTGGGAAAGCTAGACTTCAAAATAGGTGGAGATCTGGGGAAAATCCAGAACTTACTCTTAGAAACATATATCCCTGTACATGAGATCTGACATCCGGACTGTGCACAGGACACTTAGAAACACACTTACACTTTGAAAGGGACAGCTGCCCGGCTATCACACAGCTGCTCCTCTTCCAGTACTACTTACCGATCGATACTCGTAATAGATTTTATCATATTCATTGCCCCCAATTGTGATTTCTGGAATGAATTGAGGGATGGCTACAGGATCCAGAACTCCATCTTTGTCCTGTACACTGAGGGGAAAAAAATAAGGAAGAGAAAGAAGGAGCAGTTAGTCCACATCCTCCCCGGAGATGAAAACATCAATTCCGAATTTGACCAAATATTAAAGAAATACTTTTCTGTTAAATAGCGCTTCCACAGGTTTTGGCTATTTTCCAGTTGTGATGAATTATGTATTCATCATCTTCCTCACACAGCTACCGTGTTTCCCCTGCCTCACTCTTGCCTCCAGCTTGTTGCTGCTCTGACTTCTTCCTATTTCTCCATTCCCCTCCCCAGGGTTTTCCTGCCTGGAGATGGTGTGTCATTCCTGGGAGCCTTCTCCATAAGGCACCTCCCTTCCAACCTCGAGAGTTCTTTTGATTCTATGGTTTTATGATCTCTGGCTTTTTGCTTCCCTATACAAACAAGGTAGAACTGCTGGTTTTACTGGATCACACGCACCATCTTGCTACATCCACTTCATTTAACTGCCTCTTGTTCAATTAGCTTTCACAAATGAGCCCTCACAAGGAATAAAGTAAGGCGGTGCTCTTCCCCAAATTCCAATCCTAAACGGATCAACACTGAGGCAGTCACAGCATCTGGAAGCAGCCAGTGCTTCTAGTATCCTGCCTGGGAGGAAACAGAGGGCACTTGCTGCTGCACCTGAAAGAACAGGTATGGAGATCAGCAAAAATCCAGGCTGCATCATGCCAGCACTTTCAAATACCCAAAACTTAAAATGTCTGAGAAACTGCTAGAAAGCCACCTCCTGCATACTGGCAGTATACACAGACCAACACTGCCACCTCTATGTACTTGGAGAAAAATACACCCATTTGCAGTGCACAGTGACCAAATTTTAAATGCAACACTTGAAACTGCAAATCGTATTGCTTTTACTGAATTGCATTTCTTTACCAATATTTAAACACACATAAAGTATATACTCTCAGCAAAACAAAGTTAATAATCTTTCAGCAATTTTTTCTCCCCTAAATAACAAATTTGGGGACCTTTCCTCACAGTAAATCAGTCTGCTAATGTATGCTAACATGCACACTGTAAATTTTCCTGCTATAGTTGAATTAGTAAGGAAATGCAATCATCTAGGAGAAGTTGAGAAGGGACAACTAGTCTGCAGTTAATCCATTCCTCCATGAATCCCAGCCAAATGGCAAATGTAGAATTCAATTCCCAGGCACAATTCATTTTAGTTAGTAGCCAAGACGGAAATCCCGCTGCTCTTACAACTCCTGTGCTCTCACAACCACTGCCTCCACAGAAACCACTGCACAACAAAACCAATACAAACGTAATGCAACCAAAGATGACTTTGCCACCTTCAGGTCTGCTCTGCACCTTAAGAAATAACTTTGAATACTACAAGCACCACCCAGAGACACTTGTCACAACATCTTTAACCACAAACCCACACTCATCAGAATTAATTCACTGCTCAGCAGGAAGCATTTAAAAGGTACCTTTGATGTTCCTGTAGTTTTCTCTCTCCTCCAGAAGAAAATTATCACTACTGATTATTTTATAGCACCTAACCGTATTTTCTTAAAACAGCTCTCATCATGCAGTAGCACAACTTTCCCAAAGCATGCTTTACGTGACATTTCAAACTTAACTGAGCACGTAAGTGACTGCACGGTCCTAATATAGGTCCTATATAACATCAGATTGTGGCTCACTGTTATTACAACCATCCGTAACCCTACTTCACGTACCCTGTCCAGTACTCCATGCACATGCAGGTAGGACTGACACAGTCCTATCACTGTCCAGAGGAGGGAATCCTGTTTCACTTACAGAGAGCTTACAAGGACACACAAGCTTCACAGGTAACCTGCAGGAAGCTGGTGACACACAGGTATTACAAGCTGCCCTAAAGTTAGTACAGCTCTTCAATCAGCTGGATATACTTCCCAGAACTTCTGTTCCCAGGACCCTAGCTTTTTTCCCCACCTCTGTATAAAACAAAGTGACAAGATGGGCAAGTGACGCGGGATGGAGCACCTTTCCTATGAGGATAGGCTGAGAGAGCTGGGACTGTTCAGCCTGGAGAAGAGAAGGCTCCGGGGAGACCTGAGAGCAGCCTTCCAGTATCTGAAGGGAGCCTACAGGAGAGCTGGAGAGGAACTCTTTGTCAGGAAGTGTAGTGATAGGACAAGGGGTAATGGTTTTAAATTGGAAAAGGGGAGATTTAGATTAGATATTAGGACGAAGTTCTTTACTGTGAGGGTGGTGAGGCATTGGAACAGGTTGCCCAGGGAAGTTGTTGATGCCCCAGCCCTGGAAGTGTTTAAGGCCAGGCTGGATGGGGCTTAGAGCAACCTGCTCTACGGAGAGGTGTCCCTGCCCATGGCAGGGGGGTTGGAACTTGATGAGCTTTAAGGTCCCTTCCAACTCTAACCATTCTATGATTCTATGATTACCTAACACAATGAGCATTAGAAAGACCTATGAACATATTTGCTCAAGCTGCAAGGTAGCATAAAGAAAGTATGCTGGCTGAAAAAAAATAAATTTTTGCGCTCTTACATGTAAATAAATTGAGAATTAGCAGGTGGATCCCACTGGAAAACAAGATTTTTCTTGCACACCTTAAAACCAGCTTCTCAACAATGTGGGTATTGTGTTTCAGGTTTGAATCTGAGCAAGTGGGTGGCATTTCTCTGCTATTCACAGCCTTCCTATGACGCATGGGGTTCCTCAACCCCTGCTGTGGCCAGCTTCCCCACCTCCTGTTATTTCTTCCTGGCTTATTTTCTCCCGAACTTAGCAAGTGCAGGACAATGAGATAGAGACCTCCTTCTGCAAATGGGACTCAGAATCCACCATTTAGCTGGGCCAAACAAATACGCCATGCCCAGGGTGAACACCGCACGCTCAGAACAAACACCAAGAAAAAAAAGAAAGAGCTTTCCAAGAAAAGCCAGACTGCAAGAGAAGATGCAGCAACAGCTCTTCAAATTTATAAAAAGTCATGGGAAAGAGAAAATTACAAAGAAATGTTTCAATTGAAGTAAGAAACAAGTAAGGTGCTAAAGGAAACAGTTACTGCCAGAAGCTTTACAATTAACGGTTTATGAGATTATGGAGTCTCCACAAGAAGTTTCAAGGCCAAGTACAAAACACCCCTTGTCCTGCTATTTGAAATCGGACAAGACAGACATTCAAACATGGACACTTCCCTTTGCTAAGCATGCCTGAATACACTGTAACACAGAGATGAAGGGGCACTCTCATGCTTCCTCCTCGCAACACTTAATTAAATTAGAGCAAAATGATCAGAAAGGAAACAGGAGCCAAGCTCTGGGGCTCGCAATAGCTCCAAGAAGCTACACAAATGTTACTAAAACTTCAAAATTACCAGTTACTGCACACACAAGGAACCATCCCAAAATACATATGATGTCCTGCCAAATACAATACTGGAGGATTTCCTACACAGGGTTTAGGCACTCTAAGTTATTAATGAACAAAACTGAACAGATAAGCATGGCAAATTCTTTCATGACTAGATTGTTTCCTAAATAGAAAGCAATCCCCTTTTCAGCAAGACAAAACAAATGCCAACACCTATCTTCTTTAAAATTAAATTGGTGATGGCTGAAAAACTAAAGGTTTGTTCACACAAAATATGTTCTGCTACAGTAAATTCTGAAGGATGTAACAGATTTAACCACTGACTTGTCTGATGAAACAAGTCAAATGCCTCACCAGCTGGCAAAGTAACACAGGCAACGTTACAAAAACTACAGGTCTTCTTTCCAAACCGTTATTTATTCTGCAATATATGCAGTCACACAAGCTCACTGGGAAGAGCACTGATAAAAGCATGCTTGAGACAGCATAGTGGCAACAGAGGAACTCCTTGAGACATTCCAAAGAGCCATCAAGATGGTTTCCATTGGACATAGTGCTTGGAGAGGAAGGAAAGATGTGGAGAGCATCCTCTGGGAGATCCCTACAGCTTACATATACACAAATATATGTTTTTAACCTTTTACCAAGACGTGCCTCAATCCCGCAACCATACTACTCTGTATTAGGGCAAGGGAGAGAACACTAAAGGGCAAGCCAGGGAGATAAAAGTATTATTATGCAACTGATTTTATATGGGTGCAGCTCACTGGTTTGGTAATGTAAATAAGCAATCTAATCAAAGTATTTCTTTGCACTAGACTCTATACACATGCAATGTATAATAACTTTCGTATGCATGCAATGTATAGTAATTTTTTATCCTTACTCCTACCCATCAATTGCCTTCAGCTTGTACCAGCATGCCTAGGGGAAGGGGAAAGAGGTAAAACTACCAAGAGCCAAGGCAGCACTGGAGTGGGGTTATGATCACAACAGGCAGCTGCGGTGCCCTTCTCGGCATCAGGTCTGAAATAGCCCAGGCCAGAACGAGTGGGCTGTGCAAAATGCTGGGAGGTCCAAGGAAGCAATCACAGAAACACAAACACCTGCTGCATTCTCCCAGAAACACACACGAGAGGGCAGCACGTGCCAGCGCACAGAGCAGGCAGCCCACCAGGAGCAGGCTAAAACAAACTCTTTCCAAAAGGAAAAATTAATGAAGGCATGGGACACCTGCAAATTTGCAGATGGCTGGGTACCACAAGCTTTTTTCTACTCAGGCACTGGAAAAAGTGAGAAAAGCAGCAGCTTTAGCATTCATGAGTAGCACCTGAGTCTGGTATCTGATGCTCTGAGAAGCAATTCCAACACTGAAGACATGCAGCTGACTCCCTACAGTGTTTGCCTGGTCCTTACAGATTCATCCTCTGACTGGCCCTGGGCCTGACATGTTTTCATGAGTGCAATTTGTGCAAGCTGTGAAGGAAGGCTCAGGTCTGTCCTGTACTTACGGACTTAGCATGAGAAAAGATGATGCCCAAACCTGCACATTTTTTTTTTATAAAAAGTTGTAAAGATACTCTTCCCAGGCTGCCCAACATATTGCTCAGCTCATTCAGCTGAGCAAAGCAGGAGTACAAAATTGGCAGAGGACCTGCCATTCCACATTTCATCAACGCCCCAACACCCCAGCACCAAAGGAAGACTCAAAGCAAACACTGAGTACATTTATCATCTGTCCAAATTCAAATGCTATCTTGACAACGCTGTTCTGAGGACAAGGGGAAACAGTAAAACTCAAACCATAACATTTAAATTAGTAGTATATTCCATTGTAAGATCTTGAAACGTGCTGCCAAGAAATAATTTTGTATTATCTACAATGACAGGAACTTTGCAGGATCTAAGTCACCAGATGCTATCTTTTAATTAATACATAAACAAACCTCTTCTTAGATATATAAAGGACACCCAAATCATGACTTGTTTCTTAAACACCATGCAACATTGCTCCTCTGTGATCTATCTTCACTCCTTGATAGGAGGGTCATAGAAAAGAAACACTAGCTCTAATTTTAGGAGGCATTTGAAGTAACAGCACAGAAGACTAAGAAGCAAAAAATACCTGAAGCCTGCAAAACAAAACAAACTAGTTTAACTCACTACTCCAAAGCCTGTCACAAAGTCAAAAATTCAAAGGCAGATATTCAATTTAAAAAAAAAAAAAATCCCAGTTTCTATTAACCTGTGAGATAAACTGAAATTAATGTGACATGAATATAATAATTTATATTTTTTAAATGCGTAACTAAACTGCACTTACTTCCTGCACATCCAGTCTAAAGACATTGTTCTAACCAAACGGGAAGCTTGCCTCACTCCAGTGCAAGGTTATCCCAATTAACAGTTTTATGAGTGTACATATATTCTTTCTACGGGGTTATCCAGAGAACACTTTGTTCATCAACATGACTTGAGTGGCACTCCTGATGCTTCATCTGTAACATCTAAAAGTGGAGGTCTGACCTCACTTTACGTGCTCATCAATGGTTTGGGGTCCTATCTTTTGGAGTTTTGGAGTTTGGAAGGCTACATTTTTTCAGCATTGTTCTGGCAAGACAGGCAGCCCCACCAGCAGCACTGCACAGCTGAGTTGGAGGAGAGATAATCATGGAGTACTTGCAATGAATTATTATAACCAAATTTGATTCTACTCCAGTGAGGCACTTTCCACTGAATTTGATCTCTTCATATCCAATTAGACAGACAAGGATCTTTAGAGGCAAAACAACAAAAACAGCCTTAGATTGTTACCATTTACAATCCCGCTTGTTGTTTTAGAGAATGAATGACAAAACTGCAATACTTCTTTCTGTGAATTAGGATTAAAACTTCTGTCTAGTATTATTTACTGGGAGTCTAGAGAAAGGAGGAAAAAAGGACTTTTTGAGCAGTCACCCAAGTTTTCCCATTTCCTTTTCCTCACCTACACTCTGTTCAGCCAGCTTCCTGACTGCTGGAAAGATACTTGAAAGCCTACAGCATCAGAAACTGGTCCTGTTTTAGAAAGAAAACACCACTCTAAACAGCACCATATGTAAAATTTGCTATAAGTTCGCTCTGTCAAGAAGTTTTGCTGAGGGTTATCATGCTGCCAGTGCAGTACAGAAGCCATCAGTCCAGCTCCATAAATCCCATTTTAAAATAAAATGGTTTTCTGTAATCACCCAGGAACAGAAGTGCTCACAAAAATAGATTCCCAAAAACAAAAGCCGCAGACCAGGGCACTTAGAAAGTACCCGGAGAATTCTTGAGCTTCATTAACAGAATGGAATCTATTCGTCTGGAGTTTCTTGTCTAATCATTTATTAGCAGCAGCAAAACACCACAATGTATTAGTGCCAAGCACCAATGTTACCAAAGTCTGCTATTACTGCTGACTTCTGACTAAAAGAACCCCAACCAAGCCAGAGTACTAACATAAACATATCTTTAAAAAGTCAAGGTTTTAACCACCTGAGATCTGATGCTAACTAACATTCAGTATGGAGAAGATGTGATACTTACTAAAGTCTCAAATGATGGAAAGAAACATCATCCTGCTCCAGCCACGGCCCCTTGTCAAACTTCAGGTACTCAATATCTTCAATTACCTGGAATCAGAAGACAAAAATCACACTAAGATGTGGTCTGATCAGAATATCGAAAAAAAAATAAAAAAAAATAATAAAAAATAATCAATGAACACATCTCCCAAATCAGTGAAATAATCAAAATATATTATTTTAAAAGTCACCTAGGAAAAAGGCTTCACTGCTAAACCTGTATTAACAACGCAAATGTTTACAATTAATGTATCTCCCAGTCACATTTCTGGAGGCCATGACTGCCATAAGCACTGGGCAGACACATGGGAGCCAGCTCTAGAATTCCTCTTGCTTTCAGCCTTGGTGTGCAGAGGATGGCAGGGAATAAATAAGATTAGGAGGTATCTCAAATCCTTATTCTATCCAAGGCACACTCCCTCAGCCTGCTGAGGAAGCAAAGAAGGTAAAAACCCTACCTCTAAAGTAGAATGAGGAGGAAATGGAAATAAGTCCAAATTTTACCTCCTTTTGTTGCAAACGTAAAACACCACGCTACACAGGAAGACTTTTTTATTTTCTTCTCCCCAAAATGGTACAGTGGCACACTGATAGAGACTGAGAAGCAACTGCAGCAGCTGCCTCTCAGTGTTGCTGGGTCTGGTTCACATTACAGAAACCAAGGTATATTTGAGGCTAGAAAAATCAAACACCTTTGAAGTAGCCATACTGACAGAGTCCAAAGGTTCCCAGTGTGATCAGTCATCAAGACCTACCCATGCATGCACTCAAGAGCAGAAAGGAAAGGTAAAACTCTCATCTCCACCCAGAACCATTCAAACAAGTAACACCAGCTCAGCAAATCTTTCTTCCAGCATCCTCAAACTTATCAATCTCATGTTTGAGTTTCATTTACAGACTGGCTCCATCAGAAAACAGACAATTGCTGGTCCACTGGGTAATTGCTTAACAAGCCTGAGTTTATCACACGACTGACTAGTTGTGAAGGAAACCAGAACTAGTGATGGGAAGATACGCTTAAGGTGCACAGTGAGGTAGAGATAATACCTTGAAGCAACTTGGGAAGGAGATTTTTACAGCTCCATCTATTTCCACTTAAATGACAATTAAAAAGTGCCATTACAAAGCACTTCTGACTTAAAAAGTCCACTCTATTACCAGTATTATGTTATTTTGATAAGAAAAAATGGCTTAAAGATATGACTGCCCAATCATTTTCCTTCCTTCTCTTACAGAATAATTTTGCTGATAAAGACTTGAACAAAAATAAAGCTGACCTGACATCACTCAAGCATATTTAAAACTTCAAGCACAGTTTCTTTAATCTTTTTTGGTCTCTTACAAAGAGATAAAAGGTTGGGAAGCCAGATACTGTAGGTGAGAGCATAAGAAACCTATTTTTCACATAAACAAAAAGTTGACTAATTCACCTGTTGATAGAAATGTTTCAACCTTCAAAAAACACTAAAGAAAAAAACATGCTACAGATATTCAGAAGAGTTTTCAAAATTGTGTTTAGAAACTGCTTCTTCCTACTAGACTGCTGTAACAACTCCCCAGGATCAGCACTCAAAGATGTAAAGGGGAAGAAAGGCATATGGAAGCTTATTTCAAACATCAGTATTTATTTTAATTATTTAACTTAAAGCTGAGCCTCCACCATAATTCCCATCAGCTACACAAAAACAACTACTTCTCTACTCCACAGCAGAACTTTGGAAACTCCCCTTTGTGGTTGATGACAGGACTAGTAACAGAATTCAGGAGAGCTCAGAGTAAGATCTGGGGAAAGTGAAATTTGTATCCAAATTAGCTTTGCACACTCCTACTGTCATACCAGAATGTATCTCTCCCAGAAGCTTGCTAACAATGGCATCAGCCTCCCAACCAGGCTAGAAAAGCAGTTACTTAATTTATAAGGACTGCCCTGGCTCTCCCTGGGGATTAGCAGTAAATGAATGATTTAAGCCCGCTCGCAGGACAATTTGTCCAGGAGAGATGAGGTCTTAATATACTGCAGAGCACAGCAGGATTTAGAAAGAACAGTTTGCAATAACGAGGTCCCTTTCCATAATCTCTGCAACTTAGCCAATAGGAACAGCTTGATGATTTCTAGGCTTTTTTCAGTGATCTGGCGAGTGCTGCTGCTGGAAGAGCTGGAGGGGGTAGGATGCAGCTGAAGGTGACACTGTTCTCACTGACAGCACATGCTCTGGAGCCCTGCACTTCTGCACTGGCAAAGAACATGGCAAAAAGCTGGTCTGTCAGCAGCCTCCTGCTCTCATTACCTCCTCCAAGGCTACACAGGCTCATGACACTGAATAAAATCAATACATAATACAGAACAGCATTCACAAACAGAGGTACTGAAGCAATTTCAATTAAGTTTTTAAGTTACTTCCTTTCTACCCCTACCCCTTTATTAATATCCAGGGCTTTAATATTTTTTTTTTTTTTAAAGAAGCATTAGCTAAGTTTCTATTCCCAGCTTTATCCTCCTGTAAAATCAGTCAGAAACACCCTAACAAAGTTAACCTCAGCACTTATTACTCCTTCAGCCACTATAACCAATTACAAAACCCCAGCTGATCATTTTAAAGCAGACCTCAGAAACAAGTAATTTCTAAGTTATGTACATATCTGCTATGAGCAAATCAAAAGCCATTGAACTCTAGGGTCATTAAAAAAACATTAAGCTCTCAAATCACATAACAGTCTGTAGACTGAAGCTAGGTAACAGTTAAATGTTGGTATCTTTCAAGAGGATACACCTCTGTAAACAAACACCCCTACAAACCAAAACCAAATCTCTCCCGCCAGCCCTTACCTCCAATTTCAACTGTTTCGTTCCAAACATAAACCAAATCTGAACAAAATACAACTTTATTCTTGGAGATAAGTGAAAGCAGAAAGAATTGGAAAGAGTACCAATCCCTATAACAACATCCCAACAGTGACAGTGATACCATCTTGTAACTTGACTTCAAAATAGTAATCCTTCCTCTAGCCCAGAATTGTCCAACCAAGTTGAAAACTACATCAGTGCATATTAGTGACCTTATGTACAGCAATGACAAGATTGTTGATCACGGTAGACTCTCTCTTTGAGCAGTAAGCTTCAGACTGACTTTAAACCTTGATTTCCAGGATTAAAATAAATCTCCAGCACTGAGTTTTACTACAAAAGATCTAGGAAGAAAACAACCACTTCAAGACATACACAGAGAAGGAAAGAGAGAAAACAAGGAAATAATCCCTCTATTGCAAATTTCTCTTACTTCTTCTACCAAATATCTGTGGTTACCTTCTTGAAACACCAGGGCTCTCATATCTTGTTATTCTTTCTTGTATGATACGCTGAGAAACTTGTTATAATTGCTCAATATTCTCATCCACACTCCATCGTGACGTCAGCGTTTTTGTTCATTTCAGCATCTTCCCATTTTACTATTTTGTCCCTTAAAAAATAAAATATCATCTACCTGGGATGCCATCCTTCTTGCCACAGAGGACGCTTCTCACTGCAAAGCTTAATCTTCCCTGCAATTCCAAGTGTGTGAACTTTGCCAAGGAGTGCCTTCCAGCTACTATATGCTTCATCTCCCACAGAAACAAGGGCACCTCTACACTGTTAGCATTAAAGTAATATTTTATATTTTATGCACACAAGAACAATGAGGTTCTTGATTTTTCACAGGGGTACTCACAAGACTGAAACCTCGGAGATTCAAGAGCTATTTGGGAACAGTAAATTCAGGACTAAGACAACATTTGAAGGCTTACCCTCCAGTCATTTTTTTCCCTTCCTGAAAACAACACCAGTCACAATTGTCAGCCAGTAAAGGTTGCAGGTAGCTCTCTGCATAAATAAGCTGAACTCATAACACAGAGAAAGGTCTCTGGTTTTCTTGAAGCTTCCAAAACCATTTCACTTCTAAAGACCTTAGAAATTTTGCAGTATTCCGAATGCAAGTAGTTTCCTCCTTGAAGTGCGATTTCACAGTGAAATTTATCTCCTGTCACACTGAAGCCACCTGCCCTTTTTATGGTTAAAAACTCAAACTGTTTCACCAGTCTACTGGTTAATAACAACAACCTATGTTATCAAGTGCCCGAGTGGACAGCAATCCAGCCTCAACAGGGCAGGACCCAAAATGTGGCATAAAACAATATTCTCATAAAGGGAACTAGAAGGCCTGGAAAAGTACAGCAATGCAGTCAACAGGGGTAAAGTGTTTAGGGCCAGGAAAGTCCTTATCGATATTTTCTGCTTCACAAAGCTTTTGCACAGGAACATGAGCATATTAGGGGCAGGCTATTGTAGTGTACAAGGTCAATTAAAATCCACACTTTGCTCCTTTGAACTAAGTCAGGTTTAAGAGGAGAGTTTACTGCAGACTTCAACATTCATCACCAACTCCAACAGCAGGAACAAAGCTCAAGGATCCAGGCAATTCTTCCAGTACCTCACTCTTACGACTGCTCTCAGCAACCACCAGACTGGAAAAATCCTTCCTCCTGTTTTATGAATGCCAGTGCTGGGCTGAAGGATCATTAGTTAAGTATTGACTTGAAGGCTTAGCTAGGAAAGGTTCTAACACAAGGCAAGATGGAAGTGCTCCCTCAAAACTACATGCCAACCTTTGGTATGGGCTAGATGTCACACCTTAGTGCAGGTGAGTGGACAGGTGCTGGTACTACCAAAAGACTTCTTGTTTTCCTTTTGCTTTTGATTTGGGAAAGCCTGTTACACTTTCCCAAACTTCTCCCCTTCACCAAACTAGTAAGTTTTCCATCTCAAACAAAGTAATTACCCTGCCACTTCTCTATTCCCATCTGATTTATGAATTAATCACACACTGCTGCATAAAGGTCTGGAACTACTTCCTAAAGCCAAATGAAGTATAACCAGTTTCATATTTCTTTTCCACTTGAACAAAGGAAAGAGCATTAAGAGGACTCCTGAAAGCCTTCAAACAAGAAACAGAGAGGATGAAAATATTAAAATCAGCAAGGCATATCTGAAAATACGTTTTTAGTGCAGCTGGGATCTTTAATGCTGCTACAGAATTCAATCCCAGTAAGGGATTCACCATGTAACTTTCAACCCTAGAACTGAGATGGGCCCACTACAAAACAGTCTAGAACTACAAACACCTTGTTCCTTTGACAGGAGACAGCAGCTACAAAGAAAAGTTAACAATGGGAAAGAAAAAGGCTGCTCTTACCCCACTAGTAACACTCCGTGAGAAAGAATGTTTACTGAATTAAGGCAACACCTACTCCAAAACTTACCACAGTTGAGTAGGAGGAAGGAGTGAACTCATCTTAACATCACATAAGAGACTGCTTATTTCCAGCCACAAGAAGGTGATCTATCTGGCTTGGTCAGGGGCTAACATGTCTGGCAAAACCATTTGGAAAAAAAAATAAAAAATTGCTATCTAGATACCATATGCTAACTCGTGCAGATTAATAACCCAGGGTTACAAAACTTACAACAGTTCTGCTTCTCCAGCTCTTTGCTATAACCAAATAATTATTAGCTTTTAGAAAACAAGTTAAAATACACACACACACACACAGGAACCTGTGCACCAACCTGGATCATAGGAAGCCGCACAATGGCAAAGTCAACAGAGGCAGACCTTATACTAGTAGACAGTCTTGGAAGTTTGAAAAGAATAAAAAAATAAAAAAAAAATTAAAATAAATCATCAACACACACAGCAAACTCTTACCTTCTCCACATCCTCTGCCTCAGTTGCCGTGTACTGCAGAACTTCACTGGTCTCACTGTAAAGAAGAAAAAAACTGAATTTGCCTGATAACTGCTCTACTCACCCTCTCCCACCTGCTCCAAAATAAAGCAGAAACGAAGTTAAAAGGTACAAACACAGGATAAGAATCATTACAATTTTCAGAATGCTTACAGATTTCTTATAATAGAACTCCTATCAGACCCGTAAATTGCTTCTTACCTAGTGGAAAATTGTTTTTAAAGAACAAATGGCCTGTGGTATCTACATGGTTTCAGGTAAAAACAATAAAATCCCACCTAAAATTGTTTCCGTTTCACTCACACGGTTATTTACCTCAATTACAATTTCCCAAACTATTTGAAGCCAAGTGAAGTTTTCAACCAGTCTAACCCAGAATTTCAGTAGACTGCCCTTTACTTAAGTACATCAATACCTGTGGGTAATTTTTAAGACAAAAATACATTCATTCATCATTTACTAGCTGAGCCAATAAAACATAGTCAGCAAGGTCTGTAAGTATGAAAAACATTTAAAACAGGTAATACCTTCCCAGTTACAAGATTTTCTTATTCATACAGCAACCTTCAGAGAAAAGTCACTTGCAGAGCAGGGCCACGATAGGAGTTCCTATATGAACACATTTCACTTCTATATACAAACAGCCACCCCCAATAACAGTTGTTCCCAAATCTGCTCCAGCTGCCCTGGAACACCCTTCCTTTAGCTAAAAAAACCTCAGATAAAATGAAATGGATGCCCACTATGCTTGGTATGTCAAACAACACACAGCAAAGCTGGAGAGCGTGGAGAAGTATTTGCAGACTTTTTGCTTAGCACAACTAAGTTTAATCAGGATTAAGAGCAACTCAGGCTGCCAGCCTAAGTATTCACATTATTGAAATAATTTATAACTGCAGCAGTCCAACCTAGTTCCTGATCTGTATTAACAACAGTCAGTCAAAACAGCTGTGGAAAAAAGTTCATTTATAAAATGCCTTTTATTGCTACAAATCCCCAAGCTCTTACCAGTGCTCCTAGTAGGGGAGCACACTTCAAAAACTCAACTTGAGAACAAAGCAGGAAACCTAACATGACTCTGCAGTCGCAGGAAGAAAATAACTGGCCTCCTTTCAAAGGGAACTGCTGTGACAGCGCAGCACACAAACATCTTCAATATTATATACACACATCTTTAATATCGACTGTTGGTAAACAAAGAAACAGGTCAGACATCAGCAGAGCCTCATACTGCCAACTGCATTAACATTGCAGATCAAATCACTTGATACTCTACAGACTACTAGGCCTCCCATTAAGAGAAAACAGCTGTTCAGTGGAAGCAGTATTGAACATCAACATCAGAATAAAGAGAACATCAGCAATCTCAGGGCTTTGGTTGAGGAAAAGAACAATCAAAGAAAAATCAAAAGCTGTCTGTTCAAAATCAGAAGGTAGTACCCTGCCACTTTGTCAGCTCCAGGTTCACAATTCACTATCAAAATAAACATTAAGTAGACATTCATAACCATGTCAGATTAAAAGGAAGAACCAGTTTTAAGATAGCCAAGTATCCACTGTAAAACACCTCTTCAGGCAGCATCAAAATGCTCCAATTAAATGGGACAAGATAACGGGAATTTTGCTAAGAAACAAACTATACTATTTTCCCACTGTTTCCCACTGGGTTTCAAGAAAAGCAAAGGAACAAACATAAGCTTGACTGTGGAAAGTATGTAGGATTTTGTTCAACCACCTATAACAACTCTTTTTAACCTGTTTCAACCAGATTTTGGTCATCTTCAGGAGTTAGGGAATCAAACTTAACTCCTGGAGACTAACAGTCAGACTTGAATATAGCTCACAGCATCACTCTGCGAGCCAGTAAACAGTTAAAGACAGCTAAAGCTTCTGTACATTTAATACAACATACAAGCCATCAGCAAGGTCGTGCAAAGCTGAAATTTCACACATTCACCACCACCCCCATCAAAGGGACAGAGACATCCTTCTTCAGACTCAAGCACAAAGATTGATCTGACAAGCTATTGCAAGCTCATACACTGATGAAGATGCCATCTAGAGGGTGCCCGCTTAACAAGGGCACTGACCACGTACAGACAAAGAGGAAAGAGTTGAAATCACAGCAGGACCAGATGCAGGGTTTAGCCTCACTAAACACCACGGTATATTTCTGGAGCTCAATTTGATCCAAAGAACACGCAGCCTTTTCCTCCCCACCAGTAAATTCAAAACAATTCTGCCCTCAGGCGGAGACAGTCCCAAGGCCTCCCACCTTCTCCTTTCATCCCTCTTTCCTTCAGAGAGTCATGTGCTGGCTGCTAACCTGCAGGGGACACACTAGGAGGCAGGTGCCCACACATCATAGCAATAACTTCTGCCCTGTAAGAACGACAAGCCTAAGAGGAAGTTACTCAGTTCAATTACTGGTTCCTGGTGACAGATTCCTGGGTGGTCGTCTTAAATAGTTGTTTGACCTTAAACAAGGCCTGGAGCACATTTAAGACACAGAGCAGAACAATCACG
>VXBW01002014.1:210589-224578 GCA_013400375.1 Thinocorus orbignyianus | reverse complement strand
AAGACCTCCCCCTCCCCCGGCCCCGCTCACCACCGGCAGGACGGCGCTCCCCAGCCGGCCCCGAGCGGCCGCGGCGGCCTGCCCAAACTTGGCCAGCCACAAGGACATGTCGCAGCCCAGGAGACGCAGCCGGACTCGCCGCGACGGAAGCGGCCAGGCGCGGGGAGATGACGTCACGGCGAGGGGGTACGATGGCGGGGGGGAGAAGGTGAGAATGGGGTGTGCTCTGCCCTGCCCTGCGTGGCGCTGCCTCCGGTAAACCTTGGTTTCCTTGCGGCTAGAAAGTCACTTCCTTGGGCAACGTTGTTCCCCAGGCAAGTGCCAAGTGTTGCCGTGAAAGGCGAAATCAGGACTCGCTATTCGGGGTGGCTGTGAAGCAGGGGTTCTTCATTGCAGCGCTGGACACACAGGGCATCGCTCCTCCAAATGTGTGTGCTAGGTAAAATTAGTTTAACAATATATATATGCATGTTATACATACGTAGTCATGCTATTTTGGGGAATTCTTTTCTGAGAATTCATTACCATACCCTACCACCCTCTCAGAACCCCCTTGTTCTTCAGAGGTAAGTTCCTTCTCCAAGATGACATGCATACGTGTTTAAAAACAGCTGTCCTGCTGCTTACCATGCCCCTGCAGCTGGGTGGGAAATGTTTGTGGTCAGCTAAGTTAGAAAAATGAAAACTAGCAATATTTGTTAACTCATACTTACACTAAGAGCAGCCTAGTTATGTCAAGCAAACCTTCAAACCATACTTCAGCCTTATTCCTTAATTCACAAGGCGCTGGGAGGAGAAGTGGTGGTGGGACAGTTACATTACTTGATGTCCTTGTTGGCTTCTCTGCTGTTGACTCCTTGGCCAAAATGGACAGGAGGTCTCATGCCAAAGCCTCTCCCACTACCCCCATCCGTTGTGTCCAGTCAGGAGGCATGGGATGTTCTGGGGAAGCAAGCCATGTCCGGCTGCAAATCAACAGTTGTGATGGGGTGCAACGAGGCACCAGCCACGTTGTGTCCATCGTGGCACTTTCCATCAGCCACTGTGTAACCGAATGTGAGGCTTGTGTGCAGCTCACGTGCTGCCCCTGCCTCCTCACTGCTGGCCAGGGCCACCAGAGGCAGCCCCGATTCTTGTCCCCTGGCTTACAGGGGGTAGGCAGCACCATTGTTCCCCATTCCAGACCACAGGGTACCTGGCTGTTACATCACAGCCCCCTGTATCTGGATATCTACACCATTCTGGATTTGCAAAGCCAAAGAAGTGGAAATCAAGACCTCCCTCCTTTTCCAGCCGCATGGGAGCCAGTGATCTGGGGCGGTTTCTAAAACATTTCCTACTCCATGCT
Organism: Thinocorus orbignyianus; assembly: GCA_013400375.1. Classification (NCBI taxonomy): domain Eukaryota; kingdom Metazoa; phylum Chordata; class Aves; order Ciconiiformes; family Thinocoridae; genus Thinocorus; species Thinocorus orbignyianus. The sequence continues at coordinate 223,230 of VXBW01002014.1, read as the reverse complement.
TTGGGCCTTTGATTTGGGCTGTGTTTGCTCACCATTGCTATCTGGGGACAGCGCGACACCTTCCACACTGCCAGCTTGAGGGATCCCATCTGTGGAGGAATGGCTGAGTGGAAAGGGGCACGACTTGATTGCAATGAGCAGCCCAGTCTTTGATGTAGATAAAAGCTTAGAGGTTGCTGTGAACTGTCCTTGAGAAGCAGAAGTATGAAGAAGCAGCTACATGGGAAGCAAGGTAAGTGGAACTGCAGTTGGGAGAAGGGGAAAAAAACATTGCTGCACATGGAGGAGAACTTTACACCAATTGTGTGAGCGCTCTAGGTGTTTGAACAGAGACTGTAAGCCAGTCATGTAGCGTGTGCTTCTTTTAAATGTCTACATAAACTCTGTAAAAAACTTGAATAAAGGGAGAACGACCATACTCATATTGAGACTCATCCGTTACTCCGGGTACGGCTTCCCACCGCGACATCTGGTGACAGAAGATGGTCCAGCACGACTGAGTTCTGCGAGTCTGCAGTAAGCAGCCAGAGGAGGGGAGTGGGAAAAAATAAATCGACTGGGAGTTGTGCTGCTGAGGCTCAGCTGCTGAGACAGAACACGGTGAGAACTGATCACTCGCCTCCCAGGGAGAACGTTGCAATGGAGCCAGAGGCTGCAGCAACCGCGCAACTCGCTGGAATCCTCTCCAAGAGAGGGATTGAAGCACCAGCGAAACCGCTGATGGAGTTAATTAAACTGGGACAGCCATGGGGTCATTTTTCTGACACGCCCATGCTGTTTTCTGCCTCGGAATGGCGGGACTTTGGAGAGACAGTGTGGCACAGAGCAACCGCGGGGGACGACAAAGAGGAGGAAGAGTTAAAAGCCGCCCCCTGCCCTCCCTGCCCAACTGTCCCGACCATCGCCCGCAGCTCCGCCTTCACTGCCGCCTCCTCCTCCTCCTGCTTCACCGCCTCCGCCGTTGCCACCCTCTCCTGAAGGTCCCAGGCCTGCAACGCCACCTGGAGAGCAGGAGGAAAGTCATCTGATGGATCGGTAGGACTGTTACATACAGTCCTGCAACGTCTTGAGGGTCTAAAAATAGATCCCCCATCAGCTACCACAGAGGATCCTCGGGAACCAAGGCAAGAACTTGTTTCTGCACCACCCTCAGTGCCTCCAAAAGCATCCTCAAGACCCGCTCGGTGGAGCGGGGTAATACGCGATGCCGTGCTGGAGGGGCAGTGGGCTGCTGCTGCCAGTTTAGGAGCTTTCCCTGTAATCCAGGAAAATGGTGCAGCGAAATGGGAACCACATGATTGGGAGATCCTCCAGCAAGCCCGTACCACAGTTCCTACGTATGGAATAAAATCCGAACCTACTTGACAGATCATCAGTTGGATTTTTTCTGCTGATCTGATGCTCCCACGTGACAGTCGTAACCTTATGAGGCTTTTATTGACACCCACGCAATTTATCATGTGGGGCTCTGTGTGGGCTGAGCGAGCTGCAGAGGAAGCTCAAAGACACCAACAGGCTGGGGAGCCCCTTCGTGGGGTAACTGCTGACATGCTCACGGGTCAGGGTCAGTTGGGGACATGGACATGCAACTGACGTTCCCTGCAAATATACTTCAAAGATCTGCCCAGCTGGCCTTGGATGCTTTCCTTAGCCTGCCTGGAGGTGACACTCCGTCCTTTGGTACTATAGTACAAGGCCCTACGGAAAAATACACTAATTTCATTGATGAAACTTAGGCATGAACTTATTCTCCCATATCCATCAAGGAAAAGTGATAGAAAAAGCAATGGGAGAGGGAGAGAGGGCTGGTGTGAGGGGCTGCACATGTTCTGGTGTGAGGTGGCCTCATCTTGGGTCTGTTCCTTTGTGCCCTGCTTTGTCTTGCTGGGCTCCTGGGGCTGCTCACAGGGCAAGCTGGGGCTCAGGGAGGCTCCAGCTCCTGGCTGTAGTCTGGGAGCCGAGTGATGCTGGAAACAGGCTGGACCCTTTTGAAGCAGGCTGGAGGAGTATCTAGGATGGGGCAAAGAGCTAACTAGCTATGATTTAGAGTCGTACAAACCAGCAGACCCAAAAACCAGCAAGGATGGATTCTGCTAATTAGCCTTGGTTGTACTGATACCTGTAAGACAATGTGAAATGGTGTGTGGCCCTGGGCCGGGGGTGCTGAGGGCTCTTGGTCCTGCAAGAGATTCACCTTGGGGAAGAGGTACCCCAGCAGGCTGTGCTGGTTGGGGCTGAGACAGACCCCTGCTGCTCTGTTACTTGTGTCTTATTTCTTTATGTATTGTGTATGTGTCCTGAGCTGAGATGCCCAGGACTAACTGTTCTTCTGATGCTGGGAAAATTGCACTCTTAGAAGACTCTAGTGTCTGAATTCATGAAAATATTGACTTTACAGCCAGCCGGACTCTGTGAGATTCAGGGTCTCAGTGTTGTCAAGCCTTGCCAGGTGCAGGGACGAGTTGGAGCAAGGCCTGGGCATTTGACCCAAGCTGGCCAACAGGATTATTTCATACCATGAATGTCACATTCCATATAAATTAGAAAAGTTTGCTGCGTAGGTCTCTCTCCCTTGATGATGGCGATCCAGACAACTCCTTGCCCCGGTGCCGGACCCCTGAGGCCTCCCTTTTTTCTCAAAGCCGTTGCACTCGCAGGGTCTGACACTTGCTGTCCCTGCTGGGAGTGCACAGGTTCCCCCTGATATAATTGGCTGAGTATACTTCTTGTAAATCTTATATCAGTGTTGGGATTATTATTGGATCTTTAGTATTATTGTTAGTTATTTAATCTTATTCTATTAAATCTATTTACATTTCAACCCTCCTGTTTCTTTGCGTTCCCCGATTCCCCTTTCCTGGGTGGGGAAGGGTCATCGGGTGACAGAATAATTGTCTACACAACAGTAAATTGTTATGGGTTTTCTCAAACCATAACACCCAGGCCTTTGCTCACCCACAGGGTCACCTCTCCAGGCAGCTTTCCATCCTCCCCCGCCACTGCATCTCCCTGCAGTGGGCTGGAAATCTGGGTTAGGGGCAGGTTCAGGGGCAGCCAGGCCAGGTGCTCCCACCATGTGTCCTGTGGCCCAGGGCGGTGCCTGAGCACCCTCCCATGCTCAGGCCTTGCCATGGGGATGTCTTCGCACTGGGCACTGTCTCTGGATGTCACTGTCACCCCCCCTCTGCAGGGGCCCACAACCTCACTGATCACCCACCAGGTAATTGCCCTGTGAGCCATTTTGTCCCAGAAGGTTTTGAGAAAATACCTTGCCATACTCAGAAGCTGGCAGGACCTGGCCTTGCTGCCCTGCAGTCTGCATAGGGCTGCTAGGAGAGGTAATGGATCCTATCCAGGTCACCCCCAAAGCCTCCTGCACCTCCTGTGAGGCAGGGTACACCCCCAGCTACAAGAGCAGCAATCCATCTCATTGGAGTAATAGGGCGAGCATCTCTGTTGCTGGGCATGGTCTGTTGCTGTTTGCTTCCCTGAGATCAAACCCCTCTGGTTTTCTAGCAAGGCAGCAAGCACCCAGGGGAAAAGGTTCCCTGGCTGCAGAGGGTGCTTTTACCCTGTAGAGCATGTGCAAGCGAGCAGCTCAGACTGCATCTTGCTTGCTTCCAGAATATTTACCCCTCCAGGCATCTGTAGAAGTTTTCACCCCTTAATTTATTGTATGGGAGCCCACCTAGGCTACTGGCCGGTCCTTCACCTCCAGGCTTGCTGCTGCAAAGATCAGCAGAGGGCAGAGCGATCCCACCGAAGGGTGACCGAGGACAATTCCTGGGACCTGGGGCATCCCAGCGCAGCACCATAGACGGCAGTTGCCAAGGAAAAGAAGGCCAGGCTGCCCAGCTGACCTCCTCCCCGAGGAGAGGGCAGCCAGTTGGGCAGGGTGCCTGCCAGAAAATGGGCAGGGTTCCGATAAAATTGCTCTGGGAGGTGCAGGATTAAAACCTGCATCCTTTGTGGGACAGGAAGCAAGCCCACCCTGAGTAAGAGGCAAGCTCTGCTCTGGCAGCTGGCCTGTGTGAAGGCTCCCCAGAGTGAGTGCAGGAGAGCCATGTTCCAGACCTGACCTGCTTTGCAGGAGCTTACTCCCAACTGTGCTAAGTGTGGGTCAGCAGCCACAGCAAGAGGATGGACCAGGGCTGAGGTCCAGACAGGAGCAGCGGGAGATGGGGCTGGAGGCAACATCAGGAGCAAGGCCACAGGAAGGTTCCATCCAGGAGATGAGGCCAGACACGAAGACCTACCTGCAGTGACCAATACAGTTACCTCTCCTAGCAGACCTGCAATAGACCAGCTACCTGCAGTGCCTGTCCAAGGGCTGTCCAGCAGATGAGCTAAACACAATCTGTCTACCACACAAGTATGAGGTCCACACAGGAAACAGCACGTGAGATAAGCTACCTGTTACGTAGGTCCAAGGTCTGTCTGGAGACAAAGGCATCAATAAGCACTCCCTCACAAACTTCAGGCCAGGACTAGGGGCTCAGGGCTGAACTGAAGTGTGCTTTGTCTTGCTGGCTGGAGGATGTATGGGTGAAGGTTCCAGCTGAGTCTGTTCAGGGTCATCAAGACCCATTAAAGCCCTCAGAGACCCAATGCTTAGAGCCACCCAGGCTTTGAGCTCAAGGCGTGGGTCACCCTGTGCCTCAAGGATTCAGCTCTGTTATGGCTACTCCTCAAGATGGGGGTTAATTGTAGCTGTATGCTGACAGTGCCCATCCCTGTGTGTGGTCATGGTGAACTACCTGTAATCTGTTTCCTTGCACCTTTCTTCCAAAAGTGGAGTTTGTGGATGTTTCCTGGTTCAGGGAGGGAGGAAGAACAGGGTACCATGTTTGCAGAGGTACTTCATTATAGCCCAGAGTAGCTCCAACACTTGGTATCTTTGCTACTGTGAAACCCTAGGTGCATCTGGGTCACCAGACTTCGGAAAACATCGTTGGGTCACCAAGGCTGACGCTTATTTGCTCTCCTAGGTGCTTGGTTTTCAGTGCTCCTTGGCACTCTCCTAGTGAATACACGAGGCATTGCGCCCCTCTGGAGGTGCTTCTTCACTTTCCCAATGGACAGGCAGGAGAAAAAAGGGCAACTTTCCTATCCATGAAGTATAGTCAGAGAAATGAAGTAGATGAGTGTCCAGCTGTGCCACTGGGATGATATGCCAAAAAGCTAACTTCAGGGGCTGGGGGCCAGGCAGGGGGATGTTGCATCTTCTCCAGGGACCTTGGGGAGGCTGGCAGGGAAACAGAAAGCAGGGGAGCTATGAACCCATAGGACAACACAGATAAGTAGTCTTCTTTCTGCAGCCAGCAGCCATGTTCATAAATAGCAGGAAGTTTCAGATATCCAGATAAGCAATTTCAACTGCAGTTGGTTTTGCCAGGCACAGAGGGTGGTTTGGTATCCATGCCTGGAGGTTGTGCTTCTCCAGCTTGCCAAGTGTGTCTATCCTCCACCAGGCCAGGGCACTTCACAGGGCTCTGTGCCTTGCCAGCAAAAATTCTGCAGGACCCACTGAGAGGGAGCAGGTGGGAAGCACGACAGCGGAGACACATCTGCAAGTGTCTCTGCATGCCAGGACCGCTGGGAATGGGCTTTTATGGGAAAGCCTAGTGTCTTGCCTGAGCACGTGAGCCCAACAGCTGGAGCTTTAAGAAGCAATTTGAGATTAAAAAAAAAGTAAAAATCAGAGGAGTCAATGATACCAGCAAGTGCTGAGATCCCCCAGCTCCATGCAGCCTGCACATCAGGAGCCTCATCTCTCCCACTGCCCAGCAGTGCCAGGCACTTCTTGAGAGCTGAGAGGGGAGTGCAGAGAGCTGCAAACCCACACTTCTGACTTCTAGCTGCTCCATTTGGAAAGAGTTGTGACACCTCAGGGTCTCTCTAGGAAAGACAGAGCAGGACCAGTCCTTTCCCTGGTGCAGTCAACCCAGGCATGGGAGGGGAATGAAGAGGGCCCCTTCTTCACCAGCTCCAGTGGACACAAGGGCAGAAGTGGAAGTGCACAGGGAGCCTTCAGGGTCCAAGTTTGCACCTTGTTTCTCTCCTGGGTGCTGAGGAGGTGGGAATTTGGCAGCTCATCTTCTTTGGAAAAGGTCCAGCTGCCTTAGGAGAAATTCTTCACATAGCTTTGCTGTGAAGAAAGTGCTGACCTGTTCCGGGGCAGTTGCTGAGCAAGTGAAAATGAGCCAAAGGCAGCTTTTAAGTGCTGGGAGAAAACTGCCCATTTTCTCATCACTGGGGTTAGACAGGACGTCAAGCTCTTTGGGGAAAGTGGTGCCTGATGGTACTTTGTGTGCTGTAAGCAACTCCACCAGGATGCCCTGATGCTCACTGCCTTCACACACTGCCAGGGAGGTGGCTCTACAGCAGAGAAGCTGATGGTGCCATGCTGTGTGGTAAGTGAGTATTGGAGGATGAGCTGGCAGCTACATCCAGGCTGCTTGGCCAGACACTGGTGCCCTGGATGTGCCTGTGGTGTTCTCTGAAACCCTGCCAGTCCCAAGGGTGAGACACAGGAAACATGCAGAGAGCTGGAGTCCCAGGGTGGGAAGGAGACGGTGGGTCAGAGAGGGGACATTTAGCTATGGTAGGACTTGGAGAACCTCTTGGGATGCTATAAAAATTTAAAGGACAGAGATGCTTTTCCTTTACTGAAACAGAAGCAGGCTGCTGGCACTGGTAACTGCAGTGCCAGGGAGTATTTAAACCAGAAACAGGTGGCTGGGGGAGAGCTCCTGGTCTGGCCTGATGAGGCTATCATGGGGAATGCAGCTGATGCTCAGTACACTTCCGAAAATGCCAGCAGGAAAATAAACAGCATAACTGCAATAGATAGGGAAGGCAAATTGGATCCTCTACAGTGTGAGGAGAACAGCCAGCTCATCTGGGCAGCAGAACAAAGGCAAACCTACAAGCACTCCCACATCAACACCAGATACCTAAACCCAGATACTTAGGGATTTTATGGGAAGTTTAATAAGTGGACACTTCAACTATCCACTTGAGGACTGGAGCAAAGTGTCAGGGGACAAGATGTAAGAATACCTTTGAAGAAAACCTTTGAATACAGTACATTGTGGTATCCCCTCAGAAGCAGTCTGAGAACCACCAGGAGAAGATGCTTTTGCTTTTGCACAGGACATGGGTCTTAGTTTCAGAGGGTCTAGGTCAGCTGTGATACCACTTGGTTTCATTTTAATGGTAAGGAAGAGCAAGCTGAATGAATGCAGTGCATGGCTATTCAATTTTAAGACAAGAGACCATGTAAAAATGAAGAAATGTGTCCAAAAAGAAAAAAACAGGCCAATCCCAAACCTATCAATAGTGTGGTCCAGAAAGCCAGAAGCCTCCAAGTTGTCTGGAGGCAGTAGAATAATGCCTTATTAAGTGCCGCAGTAAAACACAGATCAAAGAGCAAATAGGGCAATTCTGTAAAACCCCTGTGCAGCTGATGGGAAAAAACAGGGGCCACAGGAAAAAGGTTGACTCTGAAGAGCAGAAGGCCTGCCAAAGAACAGGAAAGCTGAAAAAATGCACCAGGTTGGATACAAATGGGGAAGCAAGAGGGCTAAGAGCAGGCTTGAGGACTGTGCTGCCAAATGTGCTCAAACTAGTGGTGAATAGCTCAGCAAATCTACTACAAGGACCAGGAGGTGAGCACAGGGATGCGATAGCCACAGCAGACAGGTCTTTGCCCTGGGCACACTTCCACCCTCACCCATCCCAGATCATTTCTTTTTCCAGACAGGTGGGAGGAGCTCATAAATTGCAATACAAATCCTGGTGGAGTTATCCTGGAGAGACAAGCACCATCTGGGCCAGAAAGGGATGGGGCACGTTGACTGTCAGCAGGCACATGGTCAGGTCCTGGTGGTACCCTCTGCAAGACAGCTAGATGATCCTCCAGCATAAGGATACTCACAGGAGCAATCCTTCCTGGTGGCCAGACCCTCTCCCAGGCCACTCAGTGTATTGTGTCATGGGGGACTGAGGCACAACCTCAGGGCATCCAGCCACTTAGTAGCCTGGTGGGGCCCGGTCTCCCACAGAGCCAGCCAGCACACAAGCTCCTCTGTGGGGAGCTGGGAATTTCCTCTTTTCAGGGAGGAAACAGCTCCTATTTTGAGCCTTGATGAAGTAAAGGACTTTGATTTCTTTCTTTTTTTTTTTCTTCCTTCCAGCTGTGTCAAAGTTGACAGTTCCCCTCCAGGGGACGTGCTGAGTGCAGTCTGGGAGAGAGGAGATGACAACCTCAGGCTGCTGGGAGACTCCCCAAGGAAGCAGCCCTGTCACATTCACATGGCAGGACTTTCCTGTTTTGAGGTGTTACCTCCACACAGGGAAAATACAGGCACGCTTCACCACCAACAGAGCATCTCCAGGGCTCCACTGTTCCCTCCTCCATCCACCATGCTGCACTGTGACCTGTGTCTCCCTGTCCACGTTCCATTCCCCATGCCTGAGCCAGAGACAGCCATAACTTAGGCCCATCATCATCGTGCCTGGCAAGCCGATGGCGATGCTTACAGGACTCTCCCCCAGATGGCAGCTTGGGCTGGTCTCTCCTGGAGGCCTCATCTTGCCTGGCCCAATTTCAAGGCTCTCCCTTGAGCAAGTACCTGTCTGTTAATACAGGAAGGAGAAGGAACATGCTCTTTTTCTTACGTTAAAAATCAAGTGTTTTTCAAGATGTCCCTCCAAAAGGGCTAGGGAAGTAGGAATCTGGATGAGTTGGCTTGTTCTGTGGCTGCCAGTCCCGGCTCACAACAAGCAGGGCAGGCAGACGTTGATCTGAACTGAACTGAACTGCACTTTCTAGGGAAAACGTGGAGGAGGGTGTGTGAGCAGAGCTGGCTGAGGCACAGCGCCCATGGGTAGGCCAGGCAAGGGGAGGAAGAGCCCAGGGAACCCATCCCAGCCAGGAGCTGCAGGATGTGGGTGGCCCCCACCAGATGTGGGAGGGATCTGGAGGGGCTGGAGCTGGCAACCAGGGTGTCCCAGTGTGGGAGGACTCCTCCCTTACATGAGCAACTCAGGCATCACAGCCGACCGGAGTGCTTGGGGGAAGGCTTCGGAAGCTCTCCCAGCCTTGCTGGGCTTGGCAGAGCTGCAGTCAGCTGAAGCTCCTGGTGAGCTCCAGCTGTGCAGAGGCAGCTTAGGGCAGGGCACACAGTGAGAAGGGGCAGAGGGAGACCCACTATCTTCCCCTAGGTGGGTGATGGGGGCAGAAGCTGGCACACATCTCTACAGGTAGTGAGAAGAGACGCTGCTGGGGAATCCCATAAGCCTGGCTACTCTGAGGGCTGGTCCCCTGGTAACCTCATAGTGTTTTTAGTCATTGCATCAGGGATATTGGCAGGGACGTGCCTGTCCAGGGTCTTTAGGACCTGTTCATGACTACAAATTTCTCTCTTCCCTTTCTAGATGGTCCTGTCCACCTCCCCATCCTACCGTGGCAGCAAGTACTGTGGCTGGGAACAGGAACGCCTGCTGGGATCTGTTCTCAGCCTCTCTCTGCTGAGCCTCAGAGTGCCCCCAAAGCTGGTTTTGCAGGCTCCAGTAACAGCTCCACATCCATGTCGCCCACCAGCTCCACAATCCTGCCTTCCACACCCTACTCCCCTCCTAGAGCCCCTGATGGGTAGTCTCAACCCCTCAGGCAGCTGCTCCCCTCGGTCATTGCAGATGCTCCTCACACCAGCTCCACCAGGTCCCTCTGAAGCTATGCGTGACCAGACCTTCACCTTGTACCTGGGATGCAGATGCACCAACATTGCACACAGCTCCAGACCTCTACCCTTCTTATCTTCCACTGGCAGCGTACGAGCATGACTGACTGTGCAGCAGAAAGGGAAGTAAGTGCCATTTCCCACAGCCAGCCAAGAAGCAGAGACCCAAGGGCGAGCTGCTGGGATGAGGCATGCAAGAAGCATCCGCCTTGTCCCCTTTCCCATGAAATGCTTCTCTTGTTTCTTCGTCTAATGTGTGCTGAAATACTGACTTTCCCCCGGAGTGAATGAATCACAGAGAATTCCTCCCTCTGGGAGGGAGCAGAGGCTGCCAGGGCACCCCAGGTGCCTGTGTCTGGTGGGAAGGCTGCACAAGAGGGAGGAAAGACTGCCCAGGGGTCCAGGCAGAGAGCAGGGAGGATGAATGTGGTCCAGAGGTCTGGGGCTGGCTCTCTCCCTGTTGACACTGCATGGGCTCCCCAGCCCTGGGATAAGAAGGGGGATCCCTCCTCTGGTCCTCCTTACCCCGGGTGGAGGTTACTGTGTGTAGCAGTGCTGTCTCTGCTGAATTAGTTGCTGTGTATCTGCTACCCCCAGAACAAATACTCCTGCTTGCCTTTCTTTCTCGTGAGTCACTTGGATCTTTTATTGCCGATATCCAGCTTGAGAATGGGCCAGGCTGTCTCCATCACATCGCAACTTTGCCAGATGAGAGCAGCACATAGACAGCTGGCCCAGGGAGAGAGGCAGCACCTTCAGAATGTGGCCAGGTCTGGGGTCTTCTGCCCACCCAGCTCTATGTGAAGGGCTCTCTGTGGTGGTGGTGGGACTGTGCCATGGGATGTGGGGGCCTGCAGACAGGAGTCTACCCTGTCCCTGCTGAGGCTGGAGGTGATGGCACGGTGGTCTCCTGGCCCTGGCTCGCCTCTGTGCTGAGCCACAGCAATGCACACTGTCCTGTCCTCCTCACATCTGTGGGAGTGATGTGGGTGAGCTCCAGATCCTAGAGCATTTCTGCGGCTGGCCAGGCCCACGGCTGTCCCCATAACACCTCCCTCTGCCCAAAGGAGGGAAAACAAGCCAGCCGTCCCACAGGGTTGCCAGAATGACATTTTTTTTGGGCCACTAGACTGTCCCAGCCACTCAGCTGTCAGGAGCTGTGTGCTGGGAACTGGGGCAGCCCCTCTGTCCCTGCAGCATGGGGGGCCTACTCAGCAGCATGGGACAAGCAGCAGCAGGATGCAACCGGTGGGTGGGAGTGGGTGGGAGCCAGGCACAGGGACAGGGGGAGAGCAGGACCCTGGAGGAGCCGTGCAGAGATGAAAAATGCCAAAGCTTTGCTGGAGCTTGAAGCCTGCGGGGCACGAGGGCTTTTTTGGATGGAGTTTGGGTAGTCACGGCTGCAGACAGCTGAGCTACCACCAGAGCACGACTGGTTTCCATTTGGTTGGCTTTCGAAAGAGCTGCCTCCCTGGCAGCATGTCTCCCGTCTGTGGTGGGCACTGCCTGCTTGGGAAAGGATGAGTCTCATTATCTGTCCTTCGTGGCTTTCAGACTTTAGCACAGTGGGAGATTTTTTTTTCTTTTTTTATGGGAAACTGCCCTGATGTCAGCCAGGCACTTTGCATGGAGGCCTGCTGGGGGGGACACAGCCCTGCTGCTCTGGGGCCAGCACTGGGGCACAGACCTGCTGGCAGGCACAGGGAAGGCAGGAAGGTGGGCAAAAAAGGGATGTGCTTGAACCTGCCCTGTGTCCCTTCTCAACAAACAGGCCCAGCGGGAGCTGCGGGAGCATGGCCAGGCCAGGCAGAGCCTGGAGATGCAGAGAGGAGGCAGCCAGGGCTGTGAAGCAGCTCCACGTTCACCTGCCCCTCGGTGCTCACAGCACCCAGTGATAACATCTCTGCTCTCAGCAGGTGGGAAGGGCTGGGTGGGAAGTCAGTGTTTTCACCTCCTGGCCCACGTGGCACTGATAACCATAGCAAGAGCCAGCGCAACTATCTTCTTGCTGAGCTAAAGCAATGTCTGGAAGCAGCCTGGAGGCCTCCTCCACCCTGCAGGAGCATTTACCTGCCGGCTCTCATCAAGACCATTAAAGGCAGCTTGCTTTGAAGATACTGCCACTATCAGGGAGGATCATTTTCTGTTTTCAAGTAGATTTTTCCAAGTACCATCCTCCCACGTGCTCCGTGGTGTCCAGGCCCAGTGCCATCATGACTCCTCCTGCAGCCCCTCCACCCCTCCGAAACCCCTGCACGAAATGGCAGCCCCATGACTCGGGGCTGCCACGTGTTGCTCCTTGCAGCTCAGGTACTCTGGCAACCACACATCAGTGTCTACCTGGAGGAAAGGAATTCAGCTGCGGGAGAAGAAAGGGGCAGTAAATCAGTCAGCACCCAGCTGGGAAAGTGCAAACGTAACAGTCCCGGCCCCATGAAATCATTCTGCGCTCAAACAAAAGGCAGCTTGGCTGTCTATTCTTCTGCCCCAGCCTGGGGCTGTGCCGAGGGGCTGCCTGGCTTTGGCTCCTTGGTGCAAGGCGGCATTAAAATTTATAGCTAAAAGCTGGATAGCGACGGCGTGTACCTCTGCGAGCATGGAGCTGAGCAGCTGGATGTCATGGTTTATTCTGCTAGATCCAAAACCGTGGCTTAGACTAAACACTGCCTCTGTCATGGGTGAATCACTTCTAGATCCCCTGGAAGTTTCCAGGGCTTGGATTTCAGAAGTTTGCTGCCGCAGGCACAAAAATGCTGCAGAAGACAAAGCAAGGTGTGGCAGATTTTGTGGGGATTATCTCGCCCTCCACCAGGCTGGGGTTGGAGGGAGATGAAAGCCAGGGTAAGGGGAGGAGGGGGCTGGGGAGAGATGAAAGCTGGGGTAAGGGGGGGGTGG